>JAXCMG010000036.1:8110915-8213024 GCA_034642415.1 Podarcis siculus | reverse complement strand
ATTATATTATATTATATTATATTATATTATATTATATTATATTATATATTATTATATATTATATTATATTACAGCCATTGCTTTCCCCAAAGAATCCTGGGAACTGTAGATTGTTAAATGTGCAAAATTAACATTCCTTATCGATATTTATTTGTACATAATATATAAAGTCCTAAATGGCCTCGGTCCTGTATACCTGAAGGAGCGTCTCCACCCCCATCGTTCAGCCCAGACACTGAGGTCCAGCTCCAAGGGCCTTCTGGCGGTTCCCTCACTGTGAGAAGTGAAGTTACAGTTTTATATTCTGATTTTATTCTGTGAATAAAATCCTATAAAAAAATTAATAAAATATTTGTACATAAATTCCATTAAAAAAATATAAAAAAATAAACAAGGCAGAGGGTATAACCAGCTGCTGGAGAAACATCTCAAGGATGACGTGACGTGGACTGAGGCATGTCCTTTGCTCTCCTTTATCTGAAAACGAAGCCTTATGAGGAAAGGTTGAAGGAGCTGGGTAAGTTTAGCTTGGAAAGCAGGAGACTGAGAGGACATATGAGAGACATAGTCAGATATCGGAAGGGCTGTCACATGGAAGATGGAGCAAGCTTGTTTCCTCCTGCCCTGGAGGGTAGGACTCGAACCCATGGCTTCAAGTAACAAGAAAGAAGATTCCAACAAAACAGCAGGAAGAACTTTCTGGCAGTAAGAGCTGTTTGAGAGGGGAACGGCCTCTCCTGGAAAGCTCTCCTTCCTCAGAGGTTTTTAAGCAGAGGTTAGCCATCTGTCATCGATGCTTTAGCTGAGATTCTAGCATTGCCGGGGGGTTGGACTAGATGACCCTCGGGACCCAGCTCTACCGTTCTAAAATTCTATGATGCCTCATTCTCTCTGCTTTCATTGGAGTTACAACAGAGATAAGGAGGTCTGCAACACAGAAGCTGGCTGAGCAATAATGACACACGTCCTATGCACAGTTTGCCCGAAGCTCGTTCAAGGCCGATGCGACTCTGGCTCCTTGGGCAGTGAACCATGTTGATCGACTTAGTCAGCGGTGCCTGTTCAGAGAAGGCTAAATGGAGACTGGCAGTGTGACGATGACGGCGATGATGTTAAACTTGTTCAGCCGCCGGGAAAGGGAGAGGACTTGCCGGCCGACCCAAAGGAGGTGTGCTCAGCGTGGTTCTGCATTTTCCCTTTAAGAATGCAACACAACAACTCTCTCTTCTGTTGCAGAGAAGGTGAAAAGGCCTGGAAATCCGAAAGAAGAGCGCTTACCAAAATATCACTTAATTGAAAGAGCGAGCTGCGTTGCTGCATAGCAATGAAGCCCACGAAAATGGGAAATGAAAAGCTACAAAATCTCATTCATCTGCAGCAATATGTCAGGTGAACTGCTTTAATCAAAGCACACATGTCTCAAAACCTTATAGCAGAGTGAGGACACCCACCGGCTGCCTAAGATCCGGGATACGGCCCTGCCAGAGTGCCGGGCATCCCATAATAGTGTGGCAGATCTGCAAAGAGGACAGAATTTGAATGCCCTTTTAAACTGTGAGCTGGGATGGTTATTCCACTAGTTTGAATCAATCCGTTTGGAGGTTCTGGTCAGGATAGGGCTTGAGGAACACCCTCAGGTACCCGGTGGCGGATCACAAACACAACACACAATTATACAATTTTAACAGTCCTGGTGCCCTATGGTGATGGAGGAGACTCTTGAGAGTCCCATGGACAGCAAGAAGATCAAACCTCTCCATTCTGAAGGAAATCAGCGCTGAGTGCTCACTGGAAGGACAGATCCTGAAGCTGAGGCTCCAATACTTTCGCCACCTCATGAGAAGAGATGACTCCCTGGAAAAGACCCTGATGCTGGGAAAGATGGAGGGCACAAGGAGAAGGGGACGACAGAGGACAAGATGGTTGGACAGTGTTCTCGAAGCTACAAACATGAGTTTGACCAAACTGCGGGAGGCAGTGGAAGACAGGAGTCCCAGGCCTGCTCTGGTCCAGGGGGTCACAAAGAGTCGGACATGACTAAACAACAACAATCCTGGAGAATCCTGGGAACTTTGGTTTGTTAAGCGTGCCAGGAACTGTGGTTCTGTGAGGTCAGCATCCTTAGCAAAATACAGCGGCACCTTGGTTCTCAAATACCTTGGTTCTCAAAAGCCGAAAACCTGGAAGTATTCTGGTTTTCGTATGTTTTTTGGAAGCTGAACGTCCAATGCGCTTATTGGCTATTGTTTCACGGGGGGCCTGCGCCAATCAGAAGCTGCGCCTTGGTTTTCGAACATTTCAGAAGTAAAACGGACTTCCGGAATGGATTAGGTTTGGCTCTTTTGTTTGTGCTATTTATTTTGCAATTTTGTTTTTGAGGCTTTTATGGTTAATTTGTTTTTGTGACTGTGTGGAACCCAGTTCAGCTTCTGATTGATTGTGTGACTGCAGAAATGGATAAAAGCCCCTCATCCAAACAATGACTATCATCAGCGCAGGTAAGAAAAAAAATTAATTTTCATTTTTATCATCTACAATACTATCGTATTTATTTTATAGTACAGTACATTGATTATTGCTTTCATTTTATGGATCAATGGTCTCGTTAGACAGTAAAATTCATGTTAAAGTGCTGTCACAGGGGTTGTTTTTAATAGTCTGGAACGGATTGATCTGTTTTGCATTACTTTCTATGGAAAAGTGTACCTTGGTTTTGGAATGCTTTGGTTTTGGAACGGGACTTCAGGAACGGATTAAGTTTGAGAACCAAGATACCACTGTATATTGTTTTAATAATATTAAGGCTTAATTGCTTTTTAACTATTATCATTTATATGTTTTATTTAGCTTCCTGTGTCCCGGTTGCTTTAATTTGCGTGAGAAAAGCCATGATATAAATAATGGCAATTAATAATATCAGGGGAAATCGCTTTACGTGGCTAGCAATACTGCCTGCCAAAAGAATAGAAACAAAACACGTTGTATTAAATGAAATTCCCACTGAGACGCTGATTCATTTATTTTTCCTGGGGCCTTTAAAAAGAGTGTTATCCGCCAAACCGATTTGGAAATGTGGAGAACTGGAGGAACCCAAAGAGTCTATTTCTGCATCCTTAACGCCGCTGGGGGCGGGACAGGCAGGTGGGGGCTGTAAGTGGGCGTGGCCTGCTCCGTCCCCGCCCCTCGACCGTCAGCTGTTGCTAAGCGGGCCGGAGCTCTGCCCGCGGATTGGCCGCTGCGCCGCGGTATATAAAGCGGGCGCCGGCGCGGGTGGCAGCAGTTCGGGGCGCTCGGCGGCGGCGGCGGCGGCTCCGGGATGGTGGCTGCACCGGCGGGGGGGCTGCAGCAGCAACAACAACGCCAGCGAGCGAGGGGCAGCAGCGCCAGGCGGGCGTCGCGGGGCGCCTTCCCGGTGAGCTTCCCCGCGGGGGGAGGCGGGCGCTTGCAGGGAATCGCGGCTGGGGGGGGGGAGGCAATGCATGGCTGCTTGCTTTGCATGTGTGGGTGCGTGCATGCTTGCATATGGGGGGTGGGGGATAGGGGCCTCGGCGGAAAGCTAGGCCCGCACCCCAGATCCTTTTGCAAAAATAAAATGAGAGGCGCAGTTTAAAGGGGGGGGCGTGTGGGAAGCCCCCTCGCCGCCACCTCTCTCTAGACGAGCCTTGGCGGTTGCAGAAAAGTTGCGGAAGGTGCAGAGGCGGAAAGTGCGGCGCCAAGACCCCTCGATCCGGCGGGGGCGGTTGCCCGTTCCCCCCCCCCTTTCCCCTTCCCCCACCCGCGCCCCTCCTCCGCCACCGCGAACAAAGGAAGAGGCCGGCTCTGCGCACAGCCGAGCTGCTGCGGCTGCAGCCTGGTTGGTGGGGGGAAGGAAAGAGGGGCTGGAGGGGTGGCTGCTGAGGTTGCAAAAGCCGCGCCTGCGTTGCATGTATGCGTAGCAAAGCCCGACCCCCCCCCCCTCAAAAATATATGCACGCATAACTCCAGTGCATGGGGCGCGGTTCGGGTAGCTTGGTGTGGAGGGGGAAGGGTCCTCGTCTTCTGTCCCATCCCCCCACCCAATTGAGAGGCCTGGTATAGTTGGCTGAGCTTGAATTGCAACCCCCCCCCCCCCCCCGGACCCCAGTCCCCTCCAGACTTGCGTGTTTCAGGCATCCTCTCTTCTCCCTCCTCGTAAAATCCGCCTTTTAGGCGAAGATTGGGGGGGGTCCCTGCCCATGGCTGTGCATGCATGCACGCACACACACCCCACCACATTCTGCGCCATGTGCCTCCGAGCGCAGAGCCCACCCCCTGCTCACGTCGCCATCCCAGCGCATGCAAATACATGCGGGGCCAGGGCAGCGCACTCTCCTCGCGGCTTACTCAGTTGCGTCCAGCTCCCCCGGGGAAAATATACAACTGCGCCCAGAATATTTCTTTTTCCTCCTTCTCCAACAGCCCTGCTCCCATCGCCCCAAACCAAACAGACCCTCTGTTTGGACAGAGATGAGGAACCTGTCAAAGGACAGCCTGCTCTGTCTGTGCACGTTTTGCCCCCCCCCAAATGTCACGCACCGAAGGTTTGCATTGCCCCACAGCTGTGGTTGCATTTGTGCAGGGGGTGGAGTGGACAGGAAGGGGGTGGCAGGATGCCTTTAGCAGACAACTGCGGACGCTGGGAGTTGGGGCAGCTGGTTGTGTTTATTTCTGGCCAAGGAGGGGGCTGTGTGTTGCATTTCCCCCCGGGGATCTAGAGAATTTGCAGAATCTGAAGGAGGCAATGGGGAAACTGAACGGAATACCCCAGGGTTTGCTTGCTAGGGGAAAGGCGCTTCCCAGGGGGAGGGGAGAAAGCTTTTGATGCCTCCAGCCAGCGGAATATCATTGGCTGGGGAGAGATGCTCAATTTTGGCAGTCTTGGTTAACTGTCGGTTGGCGAGCATAATGAGCCATTGAGCGCTTGCCCTGGTAGCAGGGGCGGTCTGTGTTGCTTGGTGCTACCCATAGCTGTTGGTGTGTCGGACGCTCCCCTTGGTGTCGATAAATGACCTGCCCTCTTGATTCTGTTCTGGCCAATGGGGTTTGCGTGAATCGTTTATGGTGGCGGCTTTTCAGACGCCGGGGACTGCTTTGCCGCAGACCTGCCGTGTGGCTCAAGATAGCCAGGTTTCTCCTCCACCATCAAGGGCTTTTGGCACAAATGGGATTATGCAATCCTCTTTGCCCGCAGACTGGAATGGACGCTGGATTGTAAACACAGCTAGGACCCTTCTGGGAGGAGTTGTGGCTGAGCGGTGGGGCAACTCTTCTGCATGTAGAAGGTCCCACCTTGAGTCTCAGGTGTCTCCAAGCACAGCTGGGAAAGATTCCCTGCCTGAGAATCCTGGGCACTGAATATTGGCAGTGCCGCCCAATGCATAGAGCAGCTTCCTGTGCACATGGTGAGAGCCAAGCAGAGCTGAGCTGTAGACCAGGAGACTTCTGGAGCAGTCCCTTGAGCTTCTGCTGCCTTGGAGGTGAAGTGCTGTGATGTAAAAACAGGGCTTTTTAAGTGAGTGTGGTTTTTTTCTGCCCGTAATAGCGGTCCACCCCTCTCTTCCGAGCCAGGAAATTAGCGTGGGACTAGATCCATGCTCATAAGTGATAAAGCAACCTCAAAGGTCCTGTAGACCAACCCTTTTGAGATGCTGAAGATTCCCACTGCTACAGCATCCCTGATGGGTTGGCATCCAGCGCCGCTGCGTAATTGTCTCGATGAACAAGAGACTGTCGGTTTCTGAGATGGCCTGTTCTGCTCTTGAACAGCTCATGGGCTGAAAGATTCCTGCATTGCAGGAGGATGGACTAGATGAGCCTCAGAGGTCCCTTCTAACTCTGCAATTCTTCCATATGCCAAGTCCCCAATCCCCTATTGGTGGCTTTTTTTACTACGGTTGTTTAGGGACAGTGCGCCTCCAAATAACCAGTTGTCTGGGACAGAGTTGCGGCATCCCTGTGTTCTTAATCCAGAGGAAAGGTTGTGCAGTGACTTAAACTGTGGTTGTCCCTCCACCTGATAGAAGGCTTTGTTGGGATAAACCCCACTTTTGCCCCTCTCACTGTGGACCTAATGAACTGGCCTCCAACTGGGAGTAAGAGTGGCCTGCGGCCTCTTATCTTCTTTTCCATCTGTTTTTCAAAAAAAACATGCTTGCAGAAGCCTTGTGACTTTGTGTCACCGCTGTCTGGGTTGATGACTAGCGCTGTGATTTGTGTGAGTCGTTCTCCTGCCCTGACTTGGTGAGGTTCTGAGAGATTTATGGTCCGTGCCTGAGCAGATCCAGCTACCTGGCTTTTATGGGGTGGGGGGGGGACCGCTTTTCCCTTGAGAGAGGATGGTGTTCAAAACATGCTCAGGATAAAAAGCGCTTCGTCTAGACCCGAAACGGCAGCCTTTCTCAACCAGTGGGTCCCCAGATCTTGTTGAACTACAACTCCCATCACCCCTAGCTAGCAAGGCCAGAGATCAGGGATGATGGGAGTTGTAGTCCAACAACATCTGGGGACCCACAGGTTGAGAACCGGTGCAATACGGAGTTCTTTCCCTCTTTTTTGCAGTGATTTCTTCAGAGGACGGCGAAATCTACTTCGACATTGCAGAGAGATGACTTTGACACTAGCTGCATTCACGTGCCGTTTCGTTTCCCCAACTGTTAATTTCCTCGTTATATCTGAGCTGCCTTCACACGGCTTTGGAAATATAGTGGAATATGGCACTCATTTCCGTGTCGTTTCCTTTTTTTTTTTCTGGAAGCAAGTAACACCGAGATGAGCTCTGCATTTGTGCTATATTTCACTGTATATCTGGAAGTGTTTGGGGGTTTTTTGTCTGTGTTGCCCAAGCTCAGATATAATGCCGCAATTAGCAGGTAGGGAAACATCAGGAAAATAGAGTTTATGGTTGTGTGAGTCCAGCCACCATTGTGTCGTGGTTCTTAGTCTCTGGGGAACAACAGCAGCAGAGATGCTCTTGCACTCAAGCCCTGCTAGTGAGCTTCTTGGTTTCTAATACAGTGGTACCTCAGGTTAAGTACTTAATTCGTTCCGGAGGTCCGTTCTTAACCTGAAACTGTTCTTAACCTGAAGCACCACTTTAGCTAATGGGGCCTCCCACTGCTGCCGCGCCGCCGGAGCACGATTTCTGTTCTCATCCTGAAGCAAAGTTCTTAACCTGAAGCAGTATTTCTGGGTTAGTGGAGTTTGTAACCTGAAGCATATGTAACCTGAAGCGTATGTAACCCGAGGTACCACTGTACTGCTGTGTAAAGGGCTCTTTTCTCTGTCCTGACTCGGCTACCCCAGTTTCCCTGGATGGCTCTGAGTTCTAGTCCTGTACAGGGCGGCGACGTCACCTTTTAACCGTGCTCATATTCAAGTTCAGAAACTGCAGTTTGGGGCAGAGAGCCCCCCCCCCCCAATGGCTGGCACCCAGCGGCTGTGAAGCGCAACAGCCGTTCTGGAAACGTTAAAACGGAGCACCGGAAAATGGAGCTGGCAAGCAGCTAGCATCGATAATGACAGATCTGATTAAGGGATCCCACATTAAAAGCCTGTCAAAACCACAATGGTCTTAAAAATTTATAAACCTCTGGCATTTCCATAACTTTAGTCACCTTATTTTTTTCTAGATCAAAAAGCCCAAATGTTGTAAGTCTCATAGGGAGCTTGCCAAATCCCCCCCTTTTTTAGATAGGGCTACTTATTAACACCATCTTCAGTGTGGCCATGCCATAGATTTCTCCTAACTTGGGTCTCACTGCTGTGGAATGAAGCCCGGAATGGTTAATCCAGAATGTTTCCTATCCTTTCTCTGCCACCTGTTATCTACCACTGCCCTGCCTCCAGCACTTGTTGGGATCTTGTTCCAAGCCCCGCACCCCACCCCACCCCAGATCCCATCTGTTATTCCATCTAAGCAGCTGAAAACTCCCATCTAAACAACCTTATTTAGCTAGTAAGGACACAATGAGCGCCCAACTGACTCAGGCCAAAGGCAGTGTTAGAAGCCAAACAGCTCCTTAAACCGAGGTTTCCATTGTCCAGTTGCCATTGGGGGGCAGGATGGCTCTAAAGTTTTATTTTTCAAATGATGGACTGGCTGTGATTGATTCTCAGTTAAATATCTAGCTTGTTCAAGAGGACGGACTTGAGCTAGATTAAGAGGGTTGAGAACTTAAAAGAAGAAAAGTCACTTGTCCATGTACAGATGGTACCTTGGTTTAAGAACAGCTTAGTTTATGAACAACTTGGGTTAAGAATGCTGCAAAGTAGGTGTTTTGGTTTGTGAACATTGCCTTGGAATAAGAACGTGTTTCACTTCCTGTTGAGTGTATTCTATTTGTAAATTGAGTCCCTGCTGCTATGGGAAAGCACGCCTTGGTTTAAGAACGGACATCTGGAACAGATTAAGTTCGTAAACCAAGGTGCCACTGTATATATTGGCCTATTCCTTTTTTTCCCTTAATGGTGACAAGGACCATTCATAACATAAGTGTGTTCTTCACAACTGTGAGCAGGGCAGGTAAGTGAAGACAAGCGACGGCAATGCACTTAATGTTGTTCACTGTTCCTGCTCAGGCTGCGTAGAGAAAGGCATTTTGGTTCCTGAAATTCATTCTGATTGCCCAGATAAAATACAGCTGACAGAATTCTACCGGTTGGGGGATTAGTGCATGAAAACAGTCCCGATCCAATGATCCCTGGTTGGTGGAGATTTGGGGCACCATCCTGGCACCCAGGCATCTTCGCTTGGCCGCAAGTGGCCAATATAGCCAGGTGCAAAATGTGCCTGGCTAATTTTGATCACTGGCCAAAGGGGACCTACAGCCCCTCCTCCCCCCACGTCCCGTGGGGCACCAGTTTCACAAAGTCTGAAATAAGAAGCTCCTTCAAGCAAAGCTGAGATGTCGGTGGCTTAAAATACTTTTCAGGGCAGAATTTAAGCTTGCAAACAGTGGAAGCACATTTTAAAGTTTTTGTGTCTGCACAGCAGTGGCTGGGAATTGCAAATGGGGAGAGCGCCGTTGCCCGCCGGTCCTGATGTCTGGCTTCCTGCGGGCATCTGGCTGGCCGCTGTGAGAAGCCGGTGATGGAGTTGGGCACTTTGGGCCTCATCCAGCAGCCTCTGCACCCTCAGACAGTTGCACCCCGCAGGCCAGATTGGTACCATCTCCCCTCGTATGGCAAGAGCAGGTGATGCATTCAGGGGCTCCCTTCCCTTTGTTGGCATGGATGCTGCCAACCGGCGGTGCCTTCTCACCCCTGTGCGCTTGAGACGCCAAACCTGTTGCGCCAGTTTTGAGGGTTTGGTGTTCTTTGAAGCAGAGGATAACTACTACTCTCTTTCTCCCTGGCTGTGGTGTGAGGAAGAGAACCTCGAGAGTCCTGAGTGTCAGGATGAGGGAGGAATTGGGCTTGGTTTGCATTTAATGTGCATCTCCCTAATTCATGAGGTCACAGACTTGCTGGATCAGTGACCCACATCCTGTCTAGTATTCTGTTCTCACAGTGGCCAACTGTGGGGAGTCCAGCTGATACTCAAATGCATTGCTGCCTGTGGAGCAAAGCCAAGATGGATTCCAGCCTTCTCTCCATGACTTTCTCCAATCCTCTTTTAAAAAGTCATTTTAAAGTATTGCAGGGGGTTGGATTAGATGACCCTTGTGGTCCCTTCCAGCGCTATAATTCTATGATTTTAAGTTGGTGGCCTTCCCCAAGGGAGTGAATTGCATAGTTTAACTATGTGCTGTGCGAAGAAGGACTTTATCTGTCCTGAATCCATCCAGTTTCCTCTTACTCACTTTCTCAATTTCATGCTTAATTTTATAACTTGAATTTTCTGAAACGGTACGGGAGCCAAAACACCTGCCGTCCTTCGAGATTTGCGCTTCTCTCTTTTTTATATATAATATTTTTTATTAATTTTTAGCATACAAAATTTTTTAAGACATACCACACAAATTATTATACATATGTCCTTGTTTGGACTTCCTTCAGCATCTCTGATAGCCTTCCGTCTTGATTATTTCTCCTGCAATTCTTAACTTAATATTTCCTCTACCTTTTCTAACAAATCATTTCTCCCTTTCCATTTTTACAATATTTCTTAAATTACTCCTCACAGAACTTCTTGTAGTCCTACAAACGTAATCTGATCATCACAAATACTTTTCAGATACTCAGTAAATTTAGTCCAGTCTTCGGTAAACCTCTGGTCCCGCCGGTCTCTGATCCTTCCTGTTAGCTTGTCTAATTCTGCGTAGTCCATCAATTTCATCCTCCATTCTGAGATTTGCGCTTCTCAAGAGTTTTGCAATGTAGTTCTCTAACCAAGTAACGTGGAAAGTGCGTATACCGCAGGAACATGTTGCTAAAAAAAGATGTATGTGGTAGTGAAAATAAAAGGCAGGTGTGAATGTGTAAGAAATTCACACTCAAAACACTGTGAATTTTCATAAGAACTTGGTATGTGGCCCTTGAGAGGCTGCCCAGATGGGATGTGGCCCTCGGGTTGAAAAGGGTGTAAGAGAGGCAGGGCGCTTCGGACACAAGCAAGTGCATGGATGGAGTTTGGTTTATGCCTCCGGAAACTTGTGGGTCTCCATAGGACCGCCTTGAGCATCTCCACTCCACAGTTTTGACACCCGATGCTCGGAGAGCGTGGCGGGTGCTGGCAAGGTTTCAAGCATCCTCTGGTAATTGCTTGGAATAGCTATAAAAAGCAAACCCGAGATCTTGGAGCGACTGACAAAAGACCAGCAGGAACGGGGCTGGGTGGTGAGCTGACAGCGATATTGCGGTTGAGTCAGGATAAGCCCCTCGGGACCCACCTGCGCCTTAGCAAATGAATGGGCAGCATCTTAGCTCCACTAAGGTCTACATCTCCTTGTAGAGACTTTTAGGTATAAAGCACATTGGTTTGGGTTGGATGGTTTCCCCCCCTGAGTAGGGCAGTGATGGACTAAATTCAGGCCCTGCCCCAAGGCCCTCTGCCAAGCTGACAGCACTCTTCCCAGGCCACACCCCTTTTGCAGGCCACACCCCTCGTCCTCCCTGCTTTGCATCCTTGAGTGTTTCTGCCTGACTGGAATTTGTCCTTCAGCTGTGATGATGCCTCTGGCTTGCCTGGACAGAGGGTACGTTGGACGACAGGGACGCGGGTGGCGCTGTGGTCTAAACCACTGAGCCTCTTGGGCTTGCTGATCAGAAGGTTGGCCGTTCGAATCCCTGCGATGATGTGAGTTCCCGTTGAGCTCTGTCTCAGCTCCTGCCAACTTTGCAGTTCGAAAGCACGCCAGTGCAAGTAGATAAATAGGTACCGCTGTGGCGGGAAGGTAAATGGCGTTTCTCTGCGTTCTGGCACTCATCACAGTCCTCTGTGCACCAGTAGCGGTTTAGTCCTGCTGGCCATATGACCCAGAAAGCTGTCTGTGGACAAACGCCAGCTCCCTTGGCCTGAAAGTGAGATGAGCGCCACAACCCCATAGTCGCCTTTGACTGGACTTAACCGTCCAGGGCTCCTTTACCTCTTAGGTTGGACAACAGCTCCCATCATCCCTCATGATAGGCCGTTCTGTTGGGGGCTGATGGGGGTTGGATTCCAAAACATCAGCTGATAAAGCACGAGACTCTTAGGGTTGTGGGTTCAAGCCTTGCATTGGGTGAAAGAGTCCTGCATTGCTGGACGCAGTGGTAGAAACTATTCCTCCAAATGTTAGGCTCCAAATAGCTCCTTCGTCGCCCTGCCAGGAGATATCGGGAATTACAGCTGTCACCTTCTGCCACAAAAGCAGCAGCGCTTATCACCAAGCTGCAGCCCTTATTCCAAGGCCTCCCGGGCCAAGACCCCAATTATAGTGTGTTTTAACAGCTCCAACTTAACTAGCGCCTAGCTTATACATCTTGAGTTTCTAGCACTGCTTCGGACCCTCTTGTGTGTAGCAAGTAAGGAATCAATCAATCAATCGGAAAACAAGAATTGAAATTTGTTCTCCTTATATTCCAGGAGCTAAGAAGCAGCTGAACGCCTCTTCCGACTGACCGGCTCCAAACGGATAAACCAGCAGCCTGTGGCCGGTCGTCGTCAGGAGGCAGCCATGTCGATCATGGACCACAGCCCGACCACCGGGGTGGTGACGGTCATCGTCATCCTGATTGCTATTGCCGCTCTGGGCGCCCTGATCCTGGGCTGCTGGTGTTACCTGCGCCTGCAGAGGATCAGCCAGTCGGAGGACGAGGAGAGCATCGTGGGCGAAGGAGAGACCAAAGAGCCCTTCCTCCTGGTGCAGTATTCTGCCCGCGGGCCGGGCATGGAGCGGAAAACCAAGCTGACCCCCAACGGCACCGAGGCTCACAGCTAACTGGCTGTCTGGGGAAAGGGGGGGTCCGCGTGGCCGGGTTTTGGGCAACCGGTACTGTGAAGCAAACCTCGCCCTCCCGGAACGAGAGCTTTGTCCTGTGGCTATGTATGCACTGAGGACGATTTCCCTTCCGGCCCTTGAGCATCGCCTCCTTTTTTTGGCACAAGGTCCATTGCCGGCAATGGACAGTTGGGGGACACGGGGGGGGGGGCGGCAGGAAAGGGGAATGGCAACCCTCGGCCTGTTACTTGAATTATTCCACTGAGCCTCTTCGGAACGGAGCTACTGACATAATGTGAACTTCAACTGTGAACTGGCCGTGTACATAGGCAGCCTCCGCGCGGAACGGGACGGATGTGCTTTTGCCGGGGTGGCAGGGAGAAGAGCAGCACTCCTGGATTCTGGGAAGATGCATGGCCGCCGATGGGATTTCTCCAAAGCCAAACGGGGGTGGGGGTGGGAAAGGGGGGGAGGGCTCTTTTACATTTGCTTAATTGTGGTGGGAGGGGGGTGTTGCAGCTGTGTTTTTAGTTTTTTTTTAAAATGCTTCAATTTCCTTAAAAAAAACACACACCTATATGCTAGAAAATCAATCAATTAAGGCCCAATTTTTCCTTTCCAAGCCTGCTTCCCGCCCCCCCGCCCACCCCCCCTTCCGCTCTCAACAGTCTTCCATGATCGGAAGCTGCTTCTGGTGATGCAAAGCTGCTTCATCGCCTCCTTCCTGGCTCCTGCTGGGATCTTTCTAGATTCCATGTTTCCCAGTGCAAATACGGAAGTGTTGTTCTCCATGGCAGGCAGGATCTCTTACTCAATTATTTCCTTCAAGGCCTTTTCGGGTAGGTGTGATAGGAAGAAGGTGTGTCCTTTAGTTACTAGATTGGGACCTTGAGGGTCGAAAAGGCTGTCCTTTGAATCGCCTGTTTGTCCACTGGTGAGCAACCCTTCCAAGTCATAGTAGCTTGTTGCAGCTGTTGTTGAAGCAGGGAGCGGATTTTGTCTGGACTTGGGGGCTGCTCAAAAACTCCTGGAATGCAGGTTGATTGTGTTTTTTTAAAAAATGTGTTTTTAAGTAGGGGGCCGAAGCAAAAAGGCGCAAGGAAAGAAATGTGCTTTTTGGAGACGCTGTGACCGATCATAGTGATGTTGAATGCTCTGCAAGCGTAGTGGCTGTGAGGAAGCCGCCACACCTAACCAAGTCTGAAGCAAGCAGCTAATGACAGCTGTGTTTTCTTCTCCCCACCCCCCAAAAATATGGGTACATAGTCGGAAGGCTGCTGGTGGACTTGGTGGTTGGTGGCTGAGCAGGCCTGCTTTGGTAGTAAGCATGTGAGTAAAGAAATGCTTTTCCCGCCCCCCCTGCTGAGGCTCCCACATTTAAAAGCTGTTTTCATGTAACTAGTCCCTAATTTATCTCCTGGTGCACTGATGGTTTACATGCACTCCTGGCTGCCAGGACACTTGTAGACAACCTCTTGTTTTATCAAGATCCACATGACTTTTCGCTCAGCTGTATAGAGCTCGGGATCTGTGTATTTTGTAAATAAAATGCCGTTTGCTTTCTTAAAATGACAGGGCTCCTGTAAATAACTTGACAGAGCAGACGTCCCGTCTTTCTTTGTTTCTTTCATCTTTGCCGGTTTCCATAATACCCCAGTTGTGTTTCTTTGGTAAGGTTTCGTGGTAGAAGACAGTCTCTTTCTCCCCCTCCCTTTTATTTTTTCAAGCAAGACTGGAGTGGGGCAGAACATTTCCGCGTAAACTATCCGGTATTTTTCTTCAAAAGCTCATTAAGTAATAATTAAATATGGGCGCCAATGGCAAATACATCATCAGGCGAGGGTGGCACTTTCGAAGTGCTTAGTTAGCTTTGTTTGCTAAACAGCAGTAAAATAAAAGTTGCTATATTAGATAGCTCCCCTCGGGTTTTGGACTTCGGCTCCAACCATCCCCAGCCCCCATGGTTGGTCAGCTGGGACGAAGGGAGCTGGAGTCTAGCCACACATTAAGGACACCATGTTGGCTACTGTAGTTTGAGGGCACCAGAAACTTCTCTGAATTCTCAAAATGCAAATGACTGTGTGTAAATTTAGACTAATCTGCACAGAAAAATTGAACTGATTTATTTTTCTGGGAAAGCCCCCTCATCACCAGTGAGGCTCTGCAAAATCGGCTCACCCCCCCTGCTTTTCGGAAACTTCCCCTCTCAAGCCATTTTGCTGTAACTCGAATCGCCTAGCCAGGCCGAAAGAGGAACAGAGAGGGGCAAGGTCCATTAACCTCGCTCTTGCCAGGGCGCTGCTGTTCCCCTGCCTGTAGTTCTCTTGGAAGCTGAGGAGGGTGAGCAAATATTACACAACGCCCAAGGTGGCAGATGAAGGCAGCTGCCCCATGGGGTTAGGAGGAGCCGTTTCTGAGAACCCAGCACAGAGCTCTTCCCCACCGTCCTATGGACCCGGGACCGATTTGCAGCTCTGTTTACGTGCTGGGAAACTTGTGTGTGTCGTAGACAGCAGAAGGCAGGTCCCAGAGAGGAGTGGCAGCTGGCATCCCACACTTGATAGCAGAGGGAGATTTGCAGGCCTCTTGTTACCTCCCTGCTTACCTTCCTTGGAAACAAAGGTGACTTGTCGCTCACCAGGGAGGAAAACACAAGGCTGGAGCAGGCTGCAGAAGGGGAGCCAGCTGCAAAGGCCTGTTGCGGTGCTCACTACAGAGTCTTTTGGCTACTGCTGCACCCAAATAATTGTGCTATCAGCTTCCAGCGAATAGTGCCACCCTTTTCCCCACGGGGCTCCTGGTTTCTGATCTACAGAGAGACTGGCAACGGCTCTCCACTCTTTATCAGCCCTTCCTGGAGCTCCCAGGCTGCCATCTTGAGTTATATAGCCCTCTGTCCCTTTGGTTCAGTTGACTCCACCTGCTTTTGTTCCCCTTCTAGAATTTGTTGCCAGCTGTGTTGCTTAGCAGTAGGAAAGGGCTGCTGCAGGCATGTCGGGGAGGAGAATAGGCAAGCAAGGGTGGGGGACGGCGCTTCCTGGACCAGCTCCTCTGATTTTAGGCAACAGGTGCTTGGATAGCCCAGGGTGTGATCAAACATGGCTCAAGCAGAGGCCAACGGTCTCATTTTCAGCAGGCCTGCACAATTCCCTCGCTCATAGGACACTAAGCTGCTTCTTGCCTGGGACAAGCTAACCGAGAGAGTGGACACTCGGGTTGCAAACGTGATCCGTGCGGGGTGCATGTTCGCAACCCGCAGTGGCGCGTCTGTGCACGCGTGGGTTGCAGTTCAGTGCTTCTGCACATGTGCAAAGCGTGACTTGGCGCTTCTGTGCATGCACAACTGCCAAAACCCAGAAATAACCTGTTCTGGTACTTCCGGGTTGCGGTGGGTCTGTAACCTGAAAAAATGCAACCTGAAGCATCTGTAACCCGAGGTATGACTGTAATGCTTCTGAATGCCAGCTGCTGGGAACCACAGGAGAAAAGAGTGCTCTTGCGCTCGGATCCTCCTTCTGGGCATCTGCCTGGCCACTGTGAGAACAGGATGCAGGACTTATTTGGGGCATTGGCCTGATCCAGCAGGTTCTTGTGTTCTTGAGCCAGTGTGGTGTGGTGGTTAAGAGCGGTGGACTCGTAATCTGGTGAACCAGGTTCAATTCCCCGCTCCTCCACATGCAGCTGCTGGCTGACCTTGGGCCAGTCACACTTCTTTGAACTCTCTCAGCCCCACTCACCTCACAGAGTGTTTGTTGTGGGGAAGGAAGGGGAAGGAGAATGTTAGCCGCTTTGAGACTCCTTCGAGTAGTGATAAAGCGGGATATCAAATCCAAACTCTTTTTCTTCTTAACCTCTTGAGTGCTTCCATTGCCAGATCCCCTCCCAGTTTCTGCTAAGTGTGCCAGCTGCCCTTCTGAACATTTAAGCAAATGTGTAGAATAGGGGCGCTGTTCTTGAACACGGCTCTCCCTTGTCCTCCCTGCCCAGATCAATGATTGCTCAAAAGGTGCATATTCTGCGAGTCCAATGCACAGCTGATGCCACACTGTAGGGTTAGTGGAAACGAGCACTGCTCAGCTGACACAGCAAAGGTGGTAGAGCATGAGACTTAATATCTGGGTCCTGGGTTCAAGCCCCACATTGGGCAAAAGATTCCTGCATCGCAGGGGGGTTGGACTGGATGAACCTTGGGGTCCCTTCAAACGCCACAATTCTATGTAGAAGAGTAACAAGGCAGGACCCAGCTCTGGTGACATTTTGTGCTCACTAGTACAGGGTTTCCAAAACTACACACACACACACACCCCGGACCACTTAAAAACTGCTGGTTTTGGTGGATCACTTAATGATTTTCTTGCCTGTTGCAGCAATTGCAGTGCGTTGCACTAGATGTTTTCCTAATTGCATTCGTGCTTTTATTTGCTGCACCGTATTTTATCGCATTACAATTGACGTTCCATTGAATTAAAACTGCGGTGCAATAAAATACAATGCGAGAAATATATATAAAAAAATGCAACAGAAATTCAGTTTTGACTATTTAATGCAGACCTGGTGCAGGTTGCTGGTGGGTCTGGGTAAGCCTTGCAGGGAGAGTTCCTGATTCACACACCCTTGCTTTTAATGAAGGAGGACCTTGCGTAAGGGAATTGGGACTTTCTGTACCCGAAGCCTTGGGAAGTCAAGCTAGACAGACCAGTAGAAAATGGGAAGGGCTGCTGGAAGATGCTTTTGACTGTCTCTTTATCCTAAGTCATCTTGGAGCCATGGGACAGTCACGCCCATTGAGATTGGCAACAGAGGCCCTAAAATGCAGGCCCCTCTGTCAACTGGGGGCATGGCTGGACATTTCTGTTTTAGTTCTTATTTGTTGCATTTATATCCCTTTTTCTCCACGGAGCTCGGGGTGGTCCTCCATAGCTCTTCTACTCCTCATTTAATTCCCCACAACCCAGGGAGGTAGGTTAGGCTGAGAGGGAGTGGCCCAAGGTTTCGCCCAGCGAGCTTCATGGCCGAGTGGGGATTCAAACCCTGGTCTCCCAGGTCACAGTCCAACACTCTAACCACTGTACCATCACTGGCTTGCACCCTCTTCAGTCCTGTACCTGAGAACTTCTCAGAATTATTTGCCCAGATGTTTTAGGTATGTGTTTGTCCTGGGGTTGATGGTTTTAAGCTGGCTTTTGGTCCCTGCTGCTGGCATTCCATTGGCTTTGTTGCCTTTCTTAATTTGTACTTTTATTTTAACATTTTTGAACAGCTGGAGGAAGTTAATACCCCCCAATATAGAAAAATGCCAAAGAAAAAGTGCAAAGGCAGCCCTGCTTCAAGACGCTAAAGGTCCATTTAATCCAGATTCCTGTCCCCAAGAATGGCCCCACCGGGTGTCGGCAAGAAATCTTACAAGCAGAGCGCAAACACCCCTTTCCCCTCATTGCCCCCCAACAACTGGTCACTGCTGGTGCCATTTAGCAGCCATGACTAATAGTCACTGCCTTCTCTCCATGAATTTGTCTTGTTCCCCCTTTAAAGCCACAGTCATACCTTGGAAGTCGAACAGGTTAGTTCCCGAACGTTTTGCCTCCCAAATGTTACAAACCCGGAAGTGACACTTCTGGTTTGTGAACTATTTTTGGAAGCCAAACATCCGATGGGGTTTCCGATTGGCTGCAGGAGCTTCCTGCAGCCAATCAGAAGCTGCGTTTTGGTTTTCGAACATTTAGGAAGTTGAAAGGACTTCCAGAACGGATTCTTTTCGACTTCCAAGGTATGATTGTATAAGGCTGTGGCCATCACCACTCCTTCAGGCTGCAAATGCGACTTAGGGTCTTCTTCAAGGGAGCATTAACATATATGCACAGTTACAGATAGGTAGCCGTGTTGGTCTGCCATAGTCAAAACAAAAAATTTTTTCCTTCCAGTAGCACCTTAAAGACCAACTAAGTTAGTTCTTGGTATGAGTTTCATGTGCATGCACACTTCTTCGTATCTGAAGAATTCCTATATGCACAGGTCCTGGTAAGCAGGGAGAAAGAAGGCGCCATCAACTTTGGGATCATATGCATGCTTGGAGCTTTGCAGACTCAGTTCCCAAAACCCAGGGTTGCCCAGAAAACCACTGCTTTTATATCGAATCTGTTTTGTGAGTCAAGCAAAAAGGAAATTTAGAGCAGCACAAGTTGTAAGAACCCTCCTCCCCAAATGATCTGGAAGTTGCTAACATCTCCAAACCAGAAAACAAGTTTCGAGGAGGAGGTTGAGCTAGTTTTCTTTTCTGCCTTTTTTTCCTTCAAGATCTCAATGGACTGTGTATTAAGGGCAATTGTGTTTTTGTTTTAAACGTCAGTAAAAGTATCAAATCCAAAAGCTCATAAAAGGGACTGGGATGCTCCCCCTTTTTTTGTAAAGTTGAATTTGCAGTGGATGGGGGAGTTGCATGCACTTTTTCAATCCCGTCGATTCTACAAACGAAAGTAGTGAAGGCGACCAATTTGGAAATTACCCAGGAAGCATAAATCAAAATTAATGTGAACTGTGGAAGTAAACCTGATGCAGCCAAAAGGGGCTCTGGCTTGTAACTAAGGACAGGAGGGAGAAGAAGAGGAGCTTTTACACTGCCATCCTCCAACCAAATCGTTTTAATTTAGGTTAAATTGATACAAAAGCTATCAAATTAGTGCAATTGTAAAGTGCAAAGAGTCAGTCCCCAGACTGTTGTCAACATCGCAGGCTTCGTCTATCTGGTTCAGTGACTCATTATAAAAATACTTTGATTTTTATTTAGTCCAGCCCCCCACCCCCCACAAAAGTCTTTACAATGAAATTTCAATAAAGTTTCCATAAAGATGTTCTCAGCTGAGACTAAACTTGATTTGCGTGGGGTTCCCTCTGTGTGTGTGTGTGTCTTGCTTTACAAAAGCTATTCTGTCCAGTTTTCTTTGCTGTGCTCAGGAGCTATTCTGCCCTCGATTGTGTTGGCGTTCTGCTCTGCTACGTGGAAAGTGTCCGGAGCTGGTTCAGTAGCCAAGCCAGCTTCTTCTACCTCCTCCTCTTTGGGAAGGCTGAACTCCGGCTCGGTTTTGGTCCCCAGTTCTCTCTCCACCGAAGCCACCAGCACTTTGAGTAGCGTGTTCTCGGTGAGGAGGTTTTCGGAGGCGTCGGCCAGTTCTTGCAGCTTCTCGGCCATGTCTTCCAGCTCCCGGCTCTTCTGCTCGTACAGCCCCTGCAAATGTTCGCGCTGGCTCTGCAAGGCCCCGTGCTGCTTCCTCAGGATGCGTGTCTCCTGCTGGAGCCTCTGCCCCTCCCTCCTGGCTTCGGAGAGCTGGCCTTGGAGCTGAGCTTGCGCCTGGTGGAGGGCCTGGATCTCTGCTCGCAGCTTCTCCACCTCCCTCTGCAAGTGGGAGATGTGGCCTTGCTGGAGCATCGCCTCCCGCCGAAGGCAACCTTTGAGGCAGGGCTCCGGGCCGGACGCAGGGGAGGGCTGGCTGGAGTGGCAGAGGATGAATTTGAGGAGGTTGGGAAGGGTGACCGGGAATTCCGCAGGGAACTTCACACTTTGCTCCTTCCTGGGAAAAGTTTAAAGAGAAAATGGGTGAGATCTGCTATGAGGAAAGGGGCACGTGGTTTGAACACCAGGTTCCATCTGTGGCACTTCCAGTTTAAAAATTAGGCTCTGGGAACTTGTGTGCTGCTGTGGTTGGCTTTGGGGTGGTGGAATTGTTGATGGCAACAGTCCACCTCCCAAAGGGAGAGGTTGCAAAACAAGGGTTGCTTTAAAACAACAACCACAAGCTCATCCTCCCCTTTGCCCTTAAAATGGTTCTTCCAGTGTGGAAGGGCCATTTTAGTTCAGATGTAACAGTGAGTTACAAGTCTCTGAGATATCCACATACCGGAGAGGAGGGTATAACACTAACAGCAGAGTTGCTGGAGGGACTGCAAGTAGATAAAATACACAAGAAGCTCTCAGTGCTTCCAATCAGGCAGGAATGTGTTGGACGGAGAAACTGCCTGCCCTGCTATAGAAGCCGCATCCTAGGATACGATTTTGGAAGGGGTGTTCCTAGTGCGGTCTTGTGCATGTTTCTAAGCCCTGGGATCCAGGAGGGAGATAAAAGTTGTGTGGCTCAAATATGCCACAACAGGAGCCTCTGGAAAATAGAGCTGGAATCGCCTTACCAAGAAATCCACATACACAAAAACATTTTTCTAGATGGCTCACGTATTCACAGACACCTGTTTCAGATGTGCTGAGAAGACCTTGCTTGATTGCTTCGTGGGGTTTCACATGGCAGGCAACCTGGCGCACCGTCTCTTGTGCAATCATGCCAAGGTGGTTCCTCTGGGTGTTCTGGACTACAGTTCCCATCAGCTGTGCTGGCTGGGGCTGAGGGGAGCTGTAGTCCAAAGGGGGACCAGCTTGGCAGTGCAATAAACTGGTACACTATTTCCTTTAGAACTCTGTGATAGATACTAAACTTAAGACAGCGTAATCAAATTGCCTGCAGCATCTGCCCAGGCAGTTTCCATCCCAGAAGCAAGAAGGGCAAGAAATACTGGCTGTGCTCAGCAGCAGCAGCAGGCTGGCTTGCGAAACCTTGCTTGCGAAAAAGCTGCTGCAGGCTGCTGCTCCCCTCCTGCCTTGCCCTGCTCTGCTCCCATGAAAGTGAGAGGCTGGCAAGCTGAGGATCTTGGCCCTGACAAGCCCAGCCAGCGGCTTTTGCCCTTGCTTGAAGACGTCCCAGTTGCAGCTTTATGGGTCACCTACTGCGAGCTTTGTTTTTCCTACAGGATTGAACTTCCCCTGACTCTGCAACCAGAGCGGGAAGAGAGAGAAAAACAAGGCAGGGGCAAGAACATAAAACACGCTCACGAAAGCAGCTGCGTGAACTTTGGACAAGCATGGTCCAAACTGCACATCTGTTGAATCCCACGTATACATTATATATCCCTCTGGCAACATCAAACTTCCCAATGGAAATGAAATGAAATGAAATGTTCCTAATCAGCACAATGCTAGGTTTGCAGAAGCGCACACTGACTCCATTACTACAGACGACACAGAACGGACCTCTGGGGATGTATATGAGCAATAGCAAATGACATTGTCAGCTGCACCTTAGATGCAAGACACGAACTACCACTAAGAAGCTGGGGGTGGGGGAATCCAAAACAACTGCAGGCACAGGCAAGGGGACCTGTGGCTAACTGCATTCTTTCTCTTTCAAGGCAATAAAAGCAAAAAATTTAGATTAATTAACTCGTCATTGAACTAGAGTCAGCATTCCCAGCCCCCCTCAAGCACTCCAGATTACATGAGCAGCATGTCTATTTTTTGCATGCGGAACAAGGGGATAGCAGCAGGGTTTTGATCCTGCCGCTGAAACTCTGCAGCCTTTGCTCAGAATTCCTCCGGGTAAAATAAAAATAGTGGCTAAAAGGCTGAGAGGTCCCTGCTTCAGACCTTCCCTCTGCTATGACAAGGTACCCTCAGGCAGCTGCTGAGTCTCTAACTCAGCTCCACTCCCTGGGCAGAGCGGCGACAAGATAATACTGACCTACTTTGCAAGGGTGGTGGTGGTGGTGATAAGGCTGTCTGGAATAAGGTCAACAGAGCTTTCTGAAATCTTCGTGGCTGAGCGCCAGGAGGAAAGCGGCAGTGATAATGGAAATGGAGCCGCCTCAATTAGACTGGTTTGTTGCACATTTCAGCTTATATATCGCAGGAATTTAAGCCCAGCCTTTGCAAATGATTGCTTTCTGGTAGAGGCCTACATGGACTGAGCTTGGTGTTTTGTTTTTCCATTCAGCAAGGACTTCTCAGCAGGATCTGCTGAGAACTGGCATGAGGCCCGCCTCCCTGAATGGAAAGTTAACACAGCGTGCCTGTTGAAAGCCAAGAGAAGCCTTGACCACTCTATTCTTTTTACAGCCGGGGTGGTTTGGGGCGGGGGATGCAATCTGTGCCTCATGAGCTGCATGCAGGCCTAATTTTTGAAAGCCCTTTGCAAGTGATTGGTTCAGACCAGTGGTGGCTGGTGCCCGTTGGGCGGAAGGCAGAGAGATTGACAACAGGTGGAGCCAATGAAAGGCAGAGTCAACTAATTCTTCTTGTCCGCTCAGCTACCTCGCTGCTGAGTTCTACAAGGGGAACTCCAAGGAGGAAGAGGAAGCTGGCAGGCAATGGCAACCCCTAGGCAGCCTCCACTGGCAAGCCACTGGTCAGGGTGGAGAGAGGAGGAGGAGAGAAGAGTGTGTCCCTGCTTTAAGGCTATTGTCAATACAGTGGTACCTTGGGTTAAGAACTTAATTTGTTCTGGAGGGCCATTCTTAACCTGAAACTGTTCTTAGCCTGAAGCACCACTTTAGCTAATGGGGCCTCCCACTGCTGCAGTGCGATTTCTGTTCTTATCCTGAAGCAAAGTTCTTAACCCGAGGTACTATTTCTGGGTTAGCGGAGTCTGTAACCTGAAGCATATGTAACCCAAGGTACCACTGTATAGATGATCCATTTTTACCTCAAAACACAGAACAAAGAAGAAATTTACCGATCATGAGGGAAAAACAGAATGCTGGGTAGGCGGTCAGTCATGAATTCCCAGGGAAGGTCGTTCTGAGAAACATCAATCCTGTTATGAAAGCAAAACAAATACAAACACACTGATTATAGAGGACCATAAACTCAGTGGCTGAGCACATACTTAAGCGTGAGCATCATGTTTATCACATTCTCTTCCTGCATTACCGTTTTAACGTTCTGCTCCTGCAAGGTTATCCTTCTAGCAAGTATTTCTGCAGTGAAGAGAAGGGGAAGGCTAGAAGGAGGTGCTCTCAGAGCAGTGTCTCGTACAGAGATGCAGCAGGTGCTGCCTTCTTTGAGCGGGGGCTTCGGGGCTCACCAGAACCTCTTGTCATTGATTCTATTCTTGGAAACAGAGAAGTTGACCATGGTATATGACCTTTGTTTTGACAGGAGAAGCCTGTTGGCAAACTTCAAGATGCCCTAAGGCAGGCATCCCCAACCTGCAGCCCTCCAGATGTTTTGGCCTACAACTCCCATGATCCCTAGCTAACAGGACCAGTGGTCAGGGATGATGGGAACTGTAGTCCAAAACATCTGGAGGGCCGAAGGTTGGGGATGCCTGCCCTAAGGCATCTCCGTGTTAATTGGTTCCAAATTTACTCCCTTGCCAACTGGTTATTAAGGATAAACGGTGCTCCATGCACCCTGAGAAGCCTTTGAAGATCTTAGGCCAGCTGCTAAGTGCCTCAAGGTGTTGGTCTCTAAGGTGTATACACTTTTGCTGAATATTAAATATGGGGATGGCTGCTGGCATGGGAATCCGATCCTGGCCGCCCAGTTCCAGAAACTCAATAGTCTGGCGTGGTCTAGGATTTATCTGTCAGCTACCTCAGCACTCATTAAAGATGCTATGCTCAAACTGACCCACCCCTGGCATTGGACACCAGGCAAGCTCATTTACATTAACTCTAACCTGTCCCCACTTCACTGGAGAGTATATGAAACATGTGTGTTTTATCTATGGTGGGTATGTTTGGAAGTCTAAGACTCTTGGCTCCTCATTTTTTTCTATACTTGGCTAATTAGACAAACGATTCTGCCTGACGTTCCTCTCCACCTTTTCTCAGGAGACATTATTCCCCAGATACTGCAAACCATTAGTAATGATATGCTTAGTGGTGGTCAGACTGGAAATTGAAAGGAAGTGGGCAATCATTCTGTTAAAACTTATAGGTATGAGACAGTCTGGCAATTAGCACTTGATGATAAGCTTACTCAAGAATGCAGGGAAGCCAGGGGAGTGGCTCTGATGGATATTTTTGTTCAAACTTGGTACCTGCTCATCTGTTACACAACTCAAGGGGTGGGGAACGCCCCACCCCCACCCCGGACAAACTTTCTGGAGGGGCATTCCTGCAACTTCATTGCCAGAATAGGGTGTAATACTACACTGCACTATGGTGACATTGAAGTTTCTCGTTTTTGTTGTTTCTTTTCTTGTTTAATTATGGGTTTTCTATAAGCAGTTAACAAGTTAATAAATCAACAAACAAAATATGGATTCAGTTCTCATGCCACACATTATTAGTCTAAAATAACGAATATGGTACACACAGCCAACAATCATCACCAGAAGAGTCAGAAAGATATTCTTAAAGATACTGTGGAAAAACTACGGGAAGAGATTAAACTTCAAGCTACGAAAAGATGGAATATGCTTCCTTCAAGGGCAAGCAAGAGAGGAGGCCCGGACGCAGATGGAAAGTTTAAGAAAGCAAAAATAAATAAATAAAATAAGAGAAGAGATAGTTGGCCTTGTTATTTATCTTAGAAATAAGGTGGGTGAACAAGCAAAACTTGCCAGGTGGGGTGGGGGTTTGCAGATCATGCATTTAATTAACTGTTGAGCAGTTTCTTCAAAGGGCAGAGCTTAAAATATACATCTGTATAATCTGCCCAGCAATTGTCCTTGAGTCATGCTGATGCATCACACACACACACACACACACACACACACACACACAGAGAGAGAGAGAGAGGAGGAGGAGGAGGAGGAGGAGGAGGAGTTTGGATTTGATATCCCGCTTTATCACTACCCGAAGGAGTCTCAAAGCGGCTAACATTCTCCTTTTCCCTCCCTCCCTCACAACAAACACTCTGTGAGGTGAGTGAGGCTGAGAGACTTCAAAGAAGTGTGACTGGCCCAAGGTCACCCAGCAGCTGCATGTGGAGGAGCGGGGAAGTGAACCCAGTTCACCAGATTACGAGTCTACTGCTCTTAACCACTACACCACACTGAAGAGTGTGTCAAGCCCTGAGAGCTACTCAGGGCTTGACACAAAAGAATCCCAGGGCCATCCTAAATGCAAGCTCTTGTACATGGAGACAATTGAACCAACTGAGAGTGAATTACCAACAACCTTTTAAATATCAGAGTCATTTTCATAGGGCAGGATATATAGAAGGGAAGGAAATGTGTGCAGGCTGCACATGGAATAGGCCAAGCTTCACAGTGGCTGACAGAAACTGACCAAACACAGTTCAAGGTACCCAGGCAGTCTGGACTTTTTGCACCAGAAACTACTCTTCTTCCAACCCTCACTTGGAAAACAGACCAACACCACCATCTTCCACTTAGTGATTTGTTCAAGGCCTTGGGCACATTTCTCCAAAGCTTGGTTTGTTTTCCACTGCTCTTGGCTCTGTAACTTAGGAAGCATCTGGGTCAGGGTGACCAAAGAAACCAGGCAAAGAAAGGCTGCTGGGTTCAGGCATAATGCCAATCCGTAGTTACAACAAACTGTGGTTTCTAAGCCAATGAAATGAGGTTTGCTGACAAAAAACAAGCCAGCCATGGTAAGTCTGGTGGGCTGCATTTGCATGTTCAAACAGACCACATCTGTCTAAGGACATCATGACTTAGTATTATGTGTGAATCAATCCAAGCACCAGCTTTTCTCATTAAACTATTGTTATTTGTGGGGCAGTTTCCTCTAGTTCAGCATCAGCATTTGAGCTGAAGCCTCTTGCTCCCACTTGCACGTGCCCAGTAAAAATTGTTCAGTTCTTCCCTTTTTCAAAAACTAGGGATGTTACTCAGCTTAACTGGGGTCTTGTTTATGTTTGGCTTCCAGATAAAAAGCTAGAGGACAGCTGTAGAATTCTCTTTCTTCTCATGGATGTGTTTCATTCTGCAGTTTCGCTTTTTTGTACAGGCAGTGGCTTGGTAGACCCCCAAAGCAGATGGGGCTGATGGAGGACTTCCCCAAGCCTGGAAATGGGGCTCTGTGGCTCTGCCTGGCCCCACATACCCACTAAAGACTCACAGAATAAAACACTATCCCCTAACTTGGGCAGCTGATCAAGACACGGAAAGTCTGGTTTACACTTTGATTAAAAGCACACGCCAGCCTTTCCCAACCTGGTGCCCTCCAGATGTTTTGGACTAAAGCGCCCATCGTCCCCAGGCTGGAGCTGATGGGAGTTGCAGCCTTAAACATCTGGAGGGCGCCAGGTTGGGGAAGGCTGGCATATACAGTCCCAAGAGTAACTTAACGTAATGGAAAGAAGGGAGAAAAACTCACCTCGCCACAAGGAAGTTATCAGCAGGCAGGATCCGAGCGAGCTGGATGAAGATGTGATTGAGAGACATGCAGAAGCCGCACCAAGGAGCATAGTAGACCAGCAAAATGTCCTGAGTTTGATGAAGGGAAGATTAGATGTTGTCGTTTTCTTTCACCGTGTCACCCCATCTCCCCACATTTTTGTTAACGCCATTGAGCTATGTTTACAAGGGCCCCTTTCTGGTTTTCCACTTGTGGACACAAACAAGTTGTTAAGTTGGAGGGGGGGATTAAAAATTAACCTTTTAGGGCTCTCAGGCTACCTCTGTTGTGGACCTAGAGCGGGGGTCTGGGGCAGCTAAGATGTGCTAAGTAAGCCTTTCTTTGCACCATGCCAGGTCAGACGAGATGGGAATCGTTTTCCAATTGCGTTTTAGGACATCGTCAAGGTGTGGCTGTTATTCCCCAGGACGTGGCCATGCCATTCAGATGCAAAACAAAGAAGCAGCCACGGAGGCAGCCGGAGGCAACCGACCACTGGACCCTAGAGAGCCTTACCTTTTCGCTCCTCAACGTGACCTCATGGAAAGTATCGGTGAAAATTTCTCTAATGACATGTTGAGATTGAATGCGGCTGGGCCTCCTGTTGCCAACAAGGTGCCTTTTTAAAGGACTGTACAAAACACTGTAGTTTTGAATGAAGGTTTCTAAAAAAAATAAAAGAGTCGACATTCAGGAGGTTATTTTGAGCTTCTAGGCTTGACAATGTAACATGGAAGCAAGTTTTAGGTCTGAGAAGCATCTTGGCAGGATTATGTCTGTGGGCTGTTTCAGGAGGTTGCAGCAAAAAAACAGAAATATCTCCCTCAACTGTTGTTAGGGTGGTGTTATATTTTGGGTTTCTCAGAATCTCAGTTTAACAACAACAACAAACCTAAGTATCTAGTCCTCAGGTTGTCGAGCAAAACATGTCCAACGCATAGAAAACTCTAAAGAGGTCAGAAAGGTACTGAGTGTTGCACAGCACCTCCCTGAATCCATTTGCATGGATTGTTCAAATCAAGCGAGAATTCTGAACTATCTTACTCAACTCGCAGGGTTCGGATTCTTTTTGTCAAAATTTCGCTGCTGCCTCAAAAAAACAACCCCAATAGTGTGTCTTCTACTATTATCAAGCAGTTTCAAGGGGGTGGGAGAGTTAAGTGTGTGCGAATCTCTAAGGTGAGCGGAGAACTGAATTTGATAGGGAAATCTCTTGTTGTGTCCGAGCATGCGCACGGATGTATTGCACAGCACATGGTAACAGCAGGGGCTCCTAAAAGTCAAGCATGCCATTGGCGACGTAAGCTGTAATTTAGGGACAGATTTCTACCCCGCCTTCCTGTCCAGGGTTGGGAACCCCGCACTCCACCCCTATGAGGCATCTAGTACAATAAAAGGAAGTGGTGCAACGAAACAGATTTTTTGAAAGGCAACATTTCATGCAATGTTAAGAGCAGCCAAAACAGTGACAGCCAAACTTGGCCCTCCAGCTGTTTTGGGGCTACAACTCCCATCATCCCTGGCTAACAGGACCAATGGTCAGGGATGATGGGAATTGTAGTCCCAAAACAGCTGGAGGGCCAGGTTTGGCCATCACTGAGCCAAAATAAAAGCACAAGAGAGATGGACAGTAACTGCTGTGCACTGCACCAATGAGGAAAGAACTAAGTGGACCCTCCTGAAGGAATGAGTTCCAGAGCCTCAGCACCACCACCAAGAAGGCCCTCCATCAGGAAGTGAGATTCAGAGTAGGGTGGACAACCTGTTGGCCTCCAGATGTTGCTGGACCCTCATGATCCCTTTGAACTCTATGACTCCATAACACCAGGAGTGGGGGGCGGACGGACAGGTTTCCCATCCCGGCCCTTTCCAGCCCGGGTTTAGCAGGCTGTATGCCTCTTTGGCTATTAAGGCAGCCTTCACAGGGTCTGCTTCACATGCCTGGCTGTTCTGAGAAACCAGAACAGCCTCGGCAGTGATGTTGGCCAAACAGAAGTTTGAAGAGCAAGAAAAGAATATCCTCCAGCAGGAAGGGAGGACCTCCACGTGTTGAGATTCCTGCATTGCAGGGGATTGGACCAGATGTCAGGTGCCAATAATACCATATTTTTCTGTGTATAAGATGCCCCCTGTTTTGGGGGACTCCAAAGTAAGAAAATGGGGGGAGATAGTCAAGAGTTGTAGAGTGGTTAAGATTTTTGGGGGAGGATTGCCCAGACTTGTTGAGCTTTTTTTGGGGGGGGGGTTGCCGACAGTTGGGGGAAAGCCACCAACCACCCACCCAATCGCCACAAGGGCAGCCAATCAACAACAGCCATTGCCAAGGCCACCAATCAAATGCCAAAGAGCTGCTGGCAATCTACTGCTCGCGGCAGCAACCAATTGCCCGTCCACTCTCTGCACTATCCGTGTATCGGACAACCCCCAATTTTTAACATAATTTTTAAAGAAAAAAACCTTGACTTATACACGGAAATATACGATACTTGCTATTCGGAGCTAGACCAAAAAACAAAAAAAGAGGTCTTTTATAGCATTTTTAACATACTTCTAAGAATCACTGATTTCATCTTTTACTCGTGGTTTTATATATCTGATGCCTTTTAAAAACCGTTAAAAGTGTCCTGGGATCAAATCTTGATGAGCGGTGGTGTTAAAAACGAAGTAGGAGAGGCCAAACAAAAACCATTTTAAATCTGTAGTCTAATTTCCCTGCAAACTTGGGTCGTGCTTTTGGTAATAGTGACATCTGCACCCAAACTTTGGAACTAATGAGGCGGTCGTACTGTACCTAGGTTAGATTTCAGCAGGGCCTGGTCCTGATCCAGGATATAGTGTGTCTCTTCCTTGAGGTCCACAATGGCAGCAAACTCCTTCACCGGAGTAGACCGTGATGCTCCCAGCCTCTCTGCGAACAACCAGAAGAGGTTTGAATCCAGCAAGTATAGGTTCAAGGTTTTGTTAGTCCTGCAACTCAGGCCGGTCACGTAAGTGTGGCAGAGGGTGTTTTCCAGGATAAGACCACTCCTGTCCTCAATGTGAGGAATAGAGCTTTGGGGGTCGTCTTTCCATCTCTTCCCATGGGAAACAAGAGCCAATTCCTCGGAGCCGGAGAAGCCCAGCGGGGTCCCGCTCACTGTCCTGCAGCACGCGGTGTAGTAGCTGAAAGGGCTGTAAAAGCTGAGGAAGTTGCTGCACAGGGAATCCGTCTTGGACATCACTTGGAAAAAGGTCCTCTCCTTGAGGTAGAACGAGTCCAAGGCTGCTTCTATCTCCAAGAAGTTGCAGTGCAGGCCGCCCAGGCGGCTGGGCCGGACCCCGGTGGTCTGGTTGATGCACAGCTCGCAGACGTTGTGGGTCCGGGGGATGGAGTGCCACTGGGGAGGCAGCACCACTGTGTTGCAGCAAGGGGATTTGGCGATGGAGATGGCTTCGGCCAGAGGGAGGCGGATGCCGGACGCTGAGGTTGCTCCTCCTTGCAAATGCCTGGCACCCGCTTCCCCTGCATGGCTTCTGTTGCAGCGCTTGTATTCCAAAGCCAATTCCGAGATCTAGGAGGAGAAAAGAAAGCCGTAAGGGCATTTCTCCTTGTCTTACCAGGCCACCGTTATAATATCAGGAGCAGGGAGGAAACCAAAGACAATTGGCAAAGTTATCACCCTTTCCCTCTCAGTTTGTTCCTGGAAAAAAACCCCGTGCGTTGCCATATTCTAGAATACATTCAAACATCCCCACGGTTCTATGCTACAAGCATCGCAACCTAGAAAACACCCCATTATTCTCCCCCTGGCTGTGCCTTCAATATCAATATTTACAAGTCCTTGGGAAGCTTCCAAGGAATCTCAGTATTTGAAAACCACCGACTTTGAGCAATCTCTGCAACAATGCACGGTTATTCGCTCAAAGGCTGCTCTGCTTCAAATTTTGAGCACCACCTCAGCCCAGAAGCAGAAGGCAGGACACACTTTGGGAAGAGTAAATAACATCAGCTGACCCAGGCAAGTGAGCTTATGTGTATATTACAGGCAAAGTTCCAGTCTTGCCTGCTCTAAAAGTAGTTTTAGGGCTACTTAAATAATTAGCCACCTGCCCCATTTAAGTGTTTGTGTGTGTGTGTTTTTTTATAAAAGAAAGGAATATTGAATTCCAGGGCTGAGCTGAACAATGGTCACACAGAGGCCACAAAAATCTCTCTAACCTTTAGGTTACAATGCATCATGATTTCTGTCTATTTCTCTGAGCTTGTCAGTTCCAAAGCTGTTGGATCCTGCTCATTTTTAAAGGTTTGTTGTTAAAAATAAAAAATACAGGCAAAGACCCAAAGAGCACCTTTAGGCATACCCAATGGGGTGTCTGCCCTGTATACTTGAACATCAGACCACCCTTTCCATCCTGAGCGGGTGCTACCTGGGAGGAGGGCTGCTGGCGAAATGCAAGCCCCAACGAATGACGATGTGATGCCCGTCTCTTTGCTCACTCTCAATCCCACGCAAGAGGTGCTGCCGCTGTGCCACAAGGCAAGGGCTGGGTGATGCGTAAGCAGCATGTTACCACATGCTGCTCGGTTTGAGAACGAGAAAGCAAAAGGAAGATATTGGGTGGCGTCTCTTACAGCATTTCGTTTGGCCCAGATGAAGCCGGTGCTGTGAAACAAGGAGGGATGGCGGAGCAACAATTCCAAGACGGCCTGTGCAGAGGGATGTGCAGGACCTTCTGAGCTGCGCCGGCAGAGATGCTGGAACGGAGAGTTTCTTGCCATGCGGCCGCCCGGGAAGCAAAGCTCTCCCCAAGCGGGAAGGAAAATCACAAAGCAACCCTTACTGTAAACAAATTACATAAGAGGCCCCCTGAAAGCGAAAGGAAGCCGTGCAAGGCAGCTGGAGTCATCTCTGGCCAGGAGAAGCACTTGGGATTTTCAAGAACAGGATGAGGCTGGGGCAGGTTTTATTTTTTAAAGTGGTTTTTTTTTAGTTTGCAGATGCTTACGTTACTCCCCACATTTGCACGTGGCAGGGAAGAGGAGCTTGTGGCCCTCCAGAAGCTGAGGGATGATGGGAAATGTAGGCCAACAACTGTCTGGAGGGTCACCATCCTGGGGAAACAGGGCGAAACGTCCTGTGAAATTATGTAAGCTTGCTGTGCATCTGAGGCAGACAGGCAAAGATGCACATTTTCTGCTCGGCTTGTCAATTGCTTCTCACCTGGAGGAGCTACGTCTGCCTCCAAGCAACCCAGGAAGGCAGTCTGTTCCTTGGCTTGTTCGTTCCAGGCTGTTGATGTGCCAGAATTGATTTCCGGAGGTGTCTGAGGGCAGGCTGGCTAATAACTATTCTGCTTACACCTCACCTTTCCTCCAAGGAGCTCAAGGTGCCTCAATTAAAAAGCACACACAGAGAGAAGAACGCACAACTGCCCTCTCTTTGCCCTGATTATGCAGAGGCTGCATGAGGACCTCCAGAAGATAGGCAGGCCGTTATCTCTAACCTGCCCTGACAGCTTCATTCCTCTCTCCCTTAGTTCAGAAAGCCAATTAAACCAGCTTCAGCGTCAGCAACGCTTAAGGCAGCGCAGGAGCAAGCAGAGGGTGGAAATGGAAGCAAGGAATGCAGGAGACCTTGTTCCGATTCCGAGGCTCACCTGCTGTGAGTTATTTGCAAATCCGTTAACCTTTCCATCCCTGCCTCCCAAAACAACACGGTTATTGCTCTTCCTTTGCCCTGCAAGAGGGCAACGCGAAGGAATTTGCTTTGGGGTCAGCCAACGTTATTAAATGTCTGTGGCCAAAATCGCTTGACTCCTCTGAAGGTGATAAGCAGTGGCTTACCTTCGACCACAGCAAAGCAAAGAAAAGCTTGTGCCTGTGTTGAAGTTCACCAATACCCTAAGTGTATTTGCTTTGGTTTCCTCCTGCTAAATGAGAACAGTCTCTTGCCTCCAGATAAAGCTTTGCCCAAAATCTCCTACACCTGTTTCATAGGGATACCCTCCCCGCAAACACACACCAATGCCTTCTTTTGCAGGTTGGCTCCACTGAGAAAGGCACAACTTTTCTTCCAGCTACATTTAGAAAGAGAGATCACCTATCAGAGCAAAGACTGGTTCAGCTCACCATCTGAACTCCCTGGAACTAGGGGCCTGAAGCTCGCACCGAGTCCCATTTTCTGCCTGAGCAAGCCTGCCTGCATATGAGCAAACGATACCCCAGTGACTCTTTCATTGCACATGAGCATTCAGAGCTGCCTTGTGCTGAGTCAGGTGAGGCATCTCTTGAGCCCAGTCTTGCCTCTTCTGATGCATAGTAGCACCTTGGCACTATAAACAGGTAAGCATCACTCCCATCACTTGACCCTTTTAAACAGGAGGTGCATCTTAAATGCAGGCTCCCTCCCCACTCCATTCTATCTATCATAACCTTATGGGGGGGGGGCAGTTCCAAGCTGACATGCCAGATCTTCAAAGCTTTGTGGACTGACAAAAAAGAAAGCACTGCTTCACTAAATTACTGTATTTTTTGCTCTATAAGACTCACTTTTTCCCTCCTAAAAAGTAAGGGGAAATGTGTGTGCGTCTTATGGAGCGAATGCAGGCTGCGCAGCTATCCCAGAAGCCAGAACAGCAAGAGGGATTGCTGCCTTCGCTGCGCAGCGATCCCTCTTGCTGTTCTGGCTTCCGAGATTCAGAATATTTTTTTTCTTGTTTTGCTCCTCCAAAAACTAGGTGCGTCTTATGGTCTGGTGCGTCTTATAGAGCGAAAAATATGGTGAATTATGGAATTTGCTCCCACTAGAGGTAGTGATGGTCATCAATTTAAAAGAGAATAAGCAAATTCACAGAAAAACCTCTGAATGGCTACTAGCCACGATAGCTATGTTCTCTGAATGCTGGGTGCTGTGGCCCCCAGGTCCTGCTTTTAAGTCTTCCATAGCTATCTGGCTGGACACTGATCCAGCAGGGAGCTTCTTATGCTCACCTCATCCACAAGGGGATGACTTTCCGCTAAGGGGTCAAAAGGAAGAAACAGGAAGAGTGCCGGTCCCTTCTTCAGCTCATTGTTCAGCAAAAGACTTTTCCCCCCATGGGGTCTTAGCCAGCGGATGAAGGTCTCGCGATTCTCCAGGGCCCACTTCCAAACATTTTCCGCTGTGTAGTTCATCGCTTCATGTGGATAGAGCTGGAAAGAGGGAGAAGAGAACTCTCAGCATTTGTTATCAATTAGGGCAAGTTAAAACTTGGTCATCCCTTTAGGACTGGCAGATTGACAGGGACCCATTGCACAATTTGGTGGGAAAACGAGGCAGTTGTGGACGGCGCCCGTTCCCACATTCTTTGCTGCTTAACTGTTTGGTCTTTGGCTGAAGAGACACTGGGAAAGCTTCAACAACAGACGCAGAACAAGCTGAGCCAAGTCATCATGTAGGAAGCAGCCCTTGGGAGAACGTTCTTCCCCCTATTGGCCACATACCCTGCTAGGCAGTCTTCTGAGGGCCACAGTGGTGTGTGGGGCCAGGAGCAAAAGCGGTTAGGACAATAAATATTGGTTCGCTCACACACTGCTCTCTATCTTGGCAAGCAAGGAGCATTATCAGGGTTCAAAAGCACACTCCAGCTGGGCAGAAATCCCCAGGGAGAGTGAAAAGCAGGTTCGGTGAGAGGTGTGACAAAAGCCGTACAGAGAGGGCTGCATTCAGCTCCTGGGCCTGAGGTTCTTCATTCCTCGTATAACTCAAGGAATTGGTAGGAAGTAAAGCTGTTGAAGTAAAGCTGCTGATGTCTGATGCACAGCTGCAGAGTGGAAAGAGCAGGCAGAACTGTTCCCCCCACTCAGAGATACATTTTTGGTTTTGCTCAAGTCTGACCAACAATTCATTCCTAAGATTGGTAAGGTAAAGGTAAAGGGACCCTGACCATTAGGTCCAGTCATGGCTGACTCTGATGTTGCGGCGCTCATCTCGCTTTATTGGCCGAGGGAGCCGTTGTATGTCTTCCGGGTCATGTGGCCAGCATGACTAAGCCATTTCTGGCGAACCAGAGCAGCACACGGAAATGCCGTTTACCTTCCCGCCAGAGTGGTACCTATTTATCTACTTGCACTTTGACGTGCTTTCGAACTGCTAGGTTGGCAGGAGCAGGGACCGAGAAACGGGAGCTCACCCCGTCATGGGGATTCGAACCGCTGACCTTCTGATCGGCAAGTCCTAGGCTCTGTGGTTTAACCCACAGCACCACCTGCGTCCCCTAAGATTGGAAGGGAGGGTAAATCTTGTGCTAACACTGCAATCTTTTAGCTGCTCGGCAAAAACATGTTTACCCATCCAGGGATTTTAGCAGATTTTAGTTTCAGCAAATGTCAATCTGTTACACAATTCTTTTATCTGCTCCTTTTACCATTGCTTATGTTTTATTCTACTGATTTAATAAATGTATAGAAATGTTTTGGGGGGAAATGATGGGGGCTGTGCATTTGGATATTCCGCCATCTGTGTATGAATCTATATATCTATATGAAGGGACCATTTTCTCATGACATGATTTAGGATACTCTTTCAACCACACAGGCTATGAAGCCACTGAAATGTCTCTGCATGTTGTTAATGTGATCCTGAAGACAGTAAATTTTGTTTTCTAAAAATGCATGTGATGCTTCAGTGTCGCTTCACTGAAAAAGATGCCTTGAATGCACTTGGATGGGCTACCTTCTGAGAGGTTAGATTTAAGAGCCCACATCCTTGGAATCAGCAGGCATCTCTTTGTTTTATAAAGTTTATGTTAGGATGGATCATCCTTCCCACCCAGCCCAGCTTGAGCAAGCCTGGAGATAAAGGAGAGAGGACGAAAGGCTGGGGAGCAAAATGCACTCAAGGAGTTTGCTCATGACACATACAGATTTCAGCAACATGGGATTTTGCTTACCTGAAATTAAAGGCAAGGGGGAGGGGGGGGGGGAGAAAACTACACGCACACATACAGTGCTGTACCATCTTCCAGATGGTTCACTAAATTATTTGGCATAAAAGGAGAAAACTGTCTCAGTAGCTCCAAACACGAAACAAATGCTGACCTTGGCCACTGTTACATAAGTAAGCTAATTTCCTTTATTAGACTCTACCTCTCCCCCCCCCCCCCGACGCACTAGGTTTTGGGATTACCCATTGTTCTGAGCCCTGGAGTATCTGCCTGCCAATGCAACCCCAGATAACTGCCTATGTGCCTGACTGCCGCACCTCTGCTTTATAAGACGGCCCTGCTCTGCAACCTCCCTGAGTGGCTTGGCTTGGCTGGAATGGATTCTTGAATGGTGATAATGTCTCTTACTTGCCTGGATGTAGGATGGAGAGATGTGTGTGCACGCATCATCACCATTGTTAACAACAACCACAACCTGCCTTTCACCCTAAGGTCTTAAGCAGGTTACAACAAGTAAAATAAACATGTTAAAATTACAGAAATAAACTACGCTGAAATGGCGAAATTGACCGGGAAAATCAGAAACCAGGAAGAGAAGAACTTTAAAAACTTATGGGGAAATTTTTGCAATGTATTTAAGAGAACACTGTAAACAACTAAAAACTTTGGCAGAATTAACAGAAATAAAGTGGGTCTGAAAAATATACATCTCAGATGTCAAAAGCCAGAGTAAAGGACTGGGTCCTCAGCGTTTGCCAAGAGCTGTCCAAGGAAGGAGCCAGGCGCACCTCTGTGGGAAAGGAGTTCCACAACTTGGGGGCCAACACAGAAAAGGCCCTCTCCCAAGCCTCCAACCCCCCAAGCGTCTAAAGGCCGTGGAACAACCAAGAGGGACCCCTCTTCCATCTTTGCACCTGAGAGGATATGTAGGGAGGGAGGCGGTCATTCAGGAATTTGGGGGCTGAGTTATTTAGGGCTTTAAACACTAATGTGAGCACCTTAAATTGGGCCCAGAAACGAACTGGCAACTGGCGCAGCTGTTTTAAAACGGGGGTTGTATGCTGAAGGGAGCTGAAGGGAGCCCCGGTCAGTAATCCAGCTGCTGCATTTTAGACATAGATTCTTCTAACTTTTGCTTGGCTGGAATGGAGCCTGGTGCACAAAGGGAAGAGTTACATCCACTGCTCCACCCACTTTTGTAACTGGCCCCACCCACCATCGAAATGTGGCCCCCAGAAGGTTGCATACTAGTAAATGTGGGCCAAAATGGCTCCCCAGCCCTGGTACAGGCAACGCAGGTGTGCAAACGTGAAAATGCACTACTCACAAGAGAAGCGTTCACGTGTCTGTGCAAGTAGACGCTGCCTGAGCTGGTCAGTGGGACTTCCTTTGCGATCAGCTTGTCTGTGATCACTCCGAAGTGGATCGTTCCAAGGTAATCTGAAAGCACATGTTACAAGCCTTGAGGAAAGAAAGGAAAGAGGCCCGGCTGACATAACTACACAGCCTCCTTCTCTTCCACAGCTGGAAGAGAAGACTCTGAAAAACAAGCAAGCGTACACACACACACACACACACACACACACACAGCTCAGCTTTCCTGGCATTTTACACAGGAAATACAAGCAATATCCTCTTATTAATCTGCACTTTCCACCTGTGGGCAGAATGCTTCAGGGTTAAAATTCTATCTCAACTTGCGTTTTAAGAAATAGAGCGATTATACAACAGGATTTCGGCTGAAAAACACACTGCAATACACACAAAATAATGAAATAAAAGATCCTCCATATAAGAAAACAAGAGAGGAGTTGGAGCAGCACTTTTGGATTCTTTAGGCCTTAAGAAGGGGAAAAAACCCCTCCCAGAGCTGGAGTTTTCCTCCTTCGTTCTTCACATCCAGGACCTGAAGGAGGGGAAAGGGGTCTGTGACAACATTGCAGAGTAAAGCCCTCCTCAGAATTAATAAAAATAAGGTGTTAACAGGAGGGACTGACGCAGGCGGTAAAAGACAAAGGCTCTCTCCGCCACGTGCACGGCAGTGTCCTTTGTGGTGGTGATCTTGTTTCAAATGAGTCATGCGCTCAATGAGTTTCAAGGAGTGGAAATATTGTGGGCGAAATTAAAAGGTGCCAATATGGCAAGCAGCCCACCAGCTCTGCTGTTCCAGAGGCAGTAAAGAAAAGCAAGCGGAACCCAGTCCCTTTCCATGTGCCACCAAATTGGTCCCTGCCACCCACAGCTCTGCCCTGGCCCATCATTTAGAAGTTGATGCGTGAGCAATTGCCCTCAAACAAAATGATGCTTAAGAGCATGGGTAGGCAAACTAAGGCCTGGGGGCTGGATCTGGCCCAATCACCTTCTAAATCCGGCCCATAGACGGTCCGGGAATCAGCGTGTTTTGACATGAGTAGAATGTGTCCTTTTATTTAAAATGCATCTCTGGGCTATTTGTGGGGCATAGGAATGCGTTCATTTTTTTCCTCTCCAAAATATAGTCCGGCCCCCCACAAGGTGTGAGGGACAGTGGACCAGCCCCCTGCTGAAAAAGTTTGCTCATCCCTGCTTAAGAGCATCACATTCATTCCGCAATGCTCTTCCTCTCCTCTCTCACCAAATATCTTTGCCTGCCTGGAAAGCGCCCTTGAACCCCTTCTGATCCGAATGGAAGATAAACGTGTATAGAAACAAGCCTGCTATACAAAGGGAAGATTTATATCAATTGCTCCACCCACTTTTGCCTCTGGTCCCGCCTTTCCCTGGCATGTGGCCCTCGGAAGATTGCCCAGGTTGAAAAAGGATCCCTGGTCTGTAATCTCCAGGGTTTCCTTGGTGGGTAATCTTGGCGGGCAGCTCCTTTTAAAAGGAGGCTGCTGGACTTTAAATGATAGAAGCTTTCTAAGCAATTAGATGTGTCTTGACTCAAGGGAGGGGGGGGAGAAACGCAAGCCTTTTAATGTTTTTCACCATGTGGCTGATGAAACATCGCAGCAATTCCACATCGAGCCAGACACTAAATGGGAGGCCTGCCCCACAGCAACCGCCTCTCCTTTGAAGCAGCCCCACCCACCCCTACAAGAAATCCTATCATATTCTTCAACGTGCAAAAAAAGTCAGGTCACTTTAGAGCTCGGCGTGCGGAGGAGAGCACAAATACATCTCTGCTTTTTAAAAAAACGCCAGCAGCCTTTAGAAATTCCAAATGGCTACAAGTCAGATCATGCATTACAACCACATTTTCTGCCACCAGTGAGCATCTTTCAAAGAGTGCTGCTCCAGGTGATCTTGAGGATTTTTCTACGTGCATAAAAATGCACATAGAGCTGCAAACTCAGCATGAAATGTGTCTAATTATCTGTTGCACTCAGTCCCAGAGAGGGCAAGGCTCTCCATTCACATTCTTTACAGGCCTGCAACCAAACATTAAAACAGTAATGGGGCTGTGCCCCACAAGTGTCATGGATCCTTCCTCTTGGTTGGGCTGTCAGGGCTGGGCTAAGGTGAGTAAGGAACCACAAACTGCAAGGTGGGTCAGTAGGCAAAACCAACCTTGGTCTCCACTTCCTAGAGGAAGGACTTCTGGCTAGAGATGGGTTGCACTTAATAAGAAGTTGGCAAGCATGGATTTGCTAAGAGTCTTGTGAAGCTGATAAGGAGAGCTTTAAACTAAATCCTGAGGGGGAGGGAGACAATAGTACAGATGACAGGGGAACACCTGGTACTGGGGGTAATAGCTTCACCGATGAACATGAAACTGAGGTGGTACTCCAGAAGCCTGCTGCAGGGCAGGAAACTACAAGAAGGAAGCAGCTGGAGGGAATGACTTATGGTTTCAATTGTCTCTATACTAATGCACAGAGTGTGGGAAACAAATTCAGAGCTGTATTTGGTGCACACTAGCCTAGGCACAGAGCGACTCACTTTCCAGCATGGAAATGGATCCTACATTCTGAGAATCTCAACTTGCATTAAAAAAAACAAAAGAAAAGAAAGCAGCAGGGAGGTTTTGAAATCATAATTATGGGAACTGGTTTGGAACTGTCTCATGTCCTCTTTACTCTCCTTTGAAAACCATTCCTACAGTGGGGGGCAGGGAGAGATGAGGACTATAGGAAGCAAACTAAACTGTGCATGCAGACAACTGGGAAACCCCCAGGAATCCTGTCTCGTTTGAAATTCAGAAGCCCTGCTGCAGCCAGCCCTGCTTCTGTATATGCTTACAACGGTTGCTTAACCTGCCAAGAGCAAGAGGCTTTAACCTGCTACAAGCACACATTACAAAGCTGGCAGGCTCACATTTCACTCTCCCTAACCAGTGTGGGACTCTATAATTAATGAAGCAATCAGAGAGAGTTTTGGCAACAAAGGAGGAATCGAAGAAGCAGTTATTTGCTTTCCAGAAGATTACCTGGGGGGGAGGGGTGCGGAAGGAAGGAAGGAAGGATGCACAGTCTCACACACACTCAAGCGTGCTGGTGACATCACTTTGGGGAAAGTCTGCACCTGAGGAATCTGAGCAGAGACAGCGGCCCATGGATCTGCTTTGCTACCAAGGAACAAGCGTGGCCAACTGACCTGGGGTGTTTTCCCCAAAGAGGATATTGGCAGCGAGGCAGCAATCCATCTCTCAAGGGCAACCAGGTGTCTCTCAAATGGCATTCTGTTGCCCCTTGTGGCCAGCCACTGAGAGAAGGCCCCACAGGTTGTCTTATGTGCCCAGGTTCCAGCCTGCCACCAAGCCAGCCTGGCAGTCTTGTGGGCTGCCTCTGGCTTGGCTGGCTGTAAATGTTTTGAAATCTAGCCTGAGCAAAGGCTCCTTTCATGCTTTCAAAGTTAAAAGAGCCTTGCTGGATTAGAGCAAGGGTCTGTCTTGATGCTACAGATACTAGCCACTACCACCCCTGGAGACGTGCTATTTTCAGCCGAAGGAAAGGCATGGAGAAAGTTATCCATTCATTGGATTCTGAATATTCACTACTCCACCCTGCAGCATTGAAGACCCCCTAAACAATGTAAGAATCTAAGAAGAGCCCATCTAGTCTAGTATCCTGTTCTTACAGTGGTCAACCAGATCTGCCTGTGGTAAGCCTGAAAGCAGGACCTGAGCACAGGAGCCCTCTCCCCACCTGTGATTCCCAGCAACTGATATTCAGAGGCATTACTGCCTCAGATAGTGGAACACAGTCACCATGGCTATTATCTGGAGAATCTGATTACCCAGGAAGCAAGTGTTCCACTAACTCTGTTGCATGTTGAGTCAGGATGCAGCCCTAGGAAATGCAGAGTTATTCGAGGCCAGTTCCTTAGATTAAAGGAATTCAGTTCCTCACTTGTCCAAAATATGTAATTTAGAGTTTATTTTAAGTGCACCGCAACCCTATATTAATGACTCTTCTCTCTTTCAAGGCAATTTGGCACAGCTGCTTTGGAGAGCTGCAGGAATGGGCTCCATCTCTTAGCACACAGGTCAAGGCAGGAGTCAAACCCAAGGCTACAACCGCCAGGGACGAGTTGGTGGGGTATGGCTTTCGGCACAGTATCTGATGCATCCTTCCTTCACACTCTCCTTTTCAAGAGCAAATGTCTTGACCCTGTGTTTGCAGAGATAAAAGTAAAAATGGATGGACCCAACCTGATTCAAAAACACACACCCCACTCACACACGAAAACAAAGTTCAACACAGCCAATCACAAACAAGCAACCGCACCCTAGGCCAACCACAATTTCTCTCACCACCAAAGGAACACAAGCAAATAGCAAAGAGAACCTGCACAAACAACGCTGGCACAAAAACCCACACATACATTAAGCAAAATAGAAATATCGCCTCCTGACCTCACCCACTATGGCCCCTTCCACCTCTTCTCCCCGTTTTTCTTCCTAATGTAACCCTAATGTCTCAACGAATGAAACTGACCTATGGAAAATGTAACTTGAAAAAAGAGACATTGCGCATACCTTTGTAAACCAAGAAAACTTTAATAAAATATTTTTTAAAAAATATGGATGGACCCCTACTTAAAACTCCAAGGTGGGCAGTGCCTTTGCATCCTCTCAAATACATTGAAGCCAGTTCTCCCCTTTTCTTTGCAAGTCATCAAGGGTTAAATAATCAAGTGTACATTTTTTTAAAAAAAACTGGCACATAATCTCTGTGCAGCACTGACTTAAGAGAGTGGACCCTCCTATCCCAACTCTTTGCCACAAAAATAAATAAGGAGAATACGTATGGGGGGAGGGGAGGGAAATGTCTAGTATCCAGGCTGATTTCACCCTCCTTGGGACAGAAATAATAGGAGTAATAAGACTGCATAAAGGAGTTCATTGGGTTTTAGTTTGTTGGCCAAAGAAATGGCAAAAGAAACCAAGCCGAACTTGGTCCAAGATAAACAGCAAAAGCAGATAAAGCAACTTGTTGACAGGATACAAAATGACGGAAATGGCATGTTGCAAGCGCGACCTCTGCTCTGCACTTAGAACATATATTTCAGCACTGAGTAGGAGGGCAGAGTGCCAGGACAAAGGGTTTGGATGCCCCAGATTGTCATTTGAAAATCAAAAGGCCCTTTCAGAATCTGGATGAGGTTGGGAAAGCGCTTCCTTTCGTAAGACTCCTGCACTATCACTGCAGATCTTTAGGTTTTAAGAGCACCAAGATGGCGGGATCTTTAATGGACATGGGGGGCATGCCCTGGCCACAACTGGTCTTCGTCAGGAGAGAGGGCGAGGCATAAAAGCAACGCGCAAACTGCTTTCTTTGCATATGCAAGACGAGTGGACTTTCGCAGTCGATGTGAATGCACAGAGCAAGCATTGAATTCAGAAGGGCTTGCTTCCAAGTGAAGAGCGTTTAGGACCAGACTACCAGTAATGCAGTCATACTGATGTGTGGCTGTCTCCTGAAAACGTCCCCAAAGTGGTAAAGACTGGGGCGGGCTGGGTCTCCACCTGGGCAGGCGCTGAATTCCATAGGACCGGCTTTCTAGTACAGTGGTACCTCGGGTTAAGAACTTAATTCGTTCTGGAGGTCCGTTCTTAACCTGAAACTATTCTTAACCTGAAGCGCCACTTTAGCTAATGGGGCCTCCCGCTGCCGCCATGCTGCTGCTGTGCGATTTCTGTTCTCATCCTGAAGCAAAGTTCTTAACCCGAGGTAATATTTCTGGGTTAGCGGAGTCTGTAACCTGAAGTGTCTGTAACCTGAAGCATCTGTAACCTGAGGTACTACTGCTCATATGCTTAGAAATCCTGCAGCTACATCGTTCAAAGCCAAAGAACATGTCTGCAAGAAGCAGAATTTTGCAGAATGGCGTAAACCGGAAGGCCATTTCACACATTACAGGTCAGTGGACCTGGGTTTTCCACAACGCACAACTCAGCAGATACCTTTAGCCCAATCCCAGTTCCTCGATGGATCATTTTGATACACACAGCAGCAAACAGGTAACATGTGTAAGATAGCCAAAAGCCACCAGACCCCACAGTTTTCAGCTTTCATTTTCAGTTTTCAACTTTCCTGCCCCACAATTTTTTTACTTATAAGGCGGTTACAGTATTTTTCCATGCATAAGACCGCCCCATGTATAAGACACCCCCTTTTTTTTATAACCCGAAATTAAGAAATTAAGTTGTTTAGCTTGGGGGGGGGGCACCACCACCAATCGCTCACCCGCCCATCACTCACCGCAGCCACTGCGAATCACACACCTTGCTGCAGTTGCCAATTGTCTGCCCACTCGCTGCCAACAAAACAGCTGATTGCCCGCATGCCTCGCCACAGCCACCAACCACCCACCCAATTGCCGCAGCAGCCACAGGTAATAACCAGAAGGCCTTGCCGCAACCACCAATCACCCGCCCAATCGCTGCAGCCAATCTCCTGTTCGCTGCTGCCGCCAATCGCCTGTCCCCACTCTGCATTCACTACCCATGTATAAGAGAACACCCAATTTTTGCCTAATTTTTTTAAAGCAAAAAACATTGTCTTATACACTGAAAAATACGGTGTTTGTAAGTGGAGAGATGAGAATAAAAGGCCAAGAGCTGGGTGGAATTAGCAGTAATATGGTCAGCCGGCAAATCTACTCCAGGCAGCGCGATCAATACGTACTTTATTAGTGAGATAGTTCTTCCATTACTAGAGTGTTTCATCTAATGCAGAAGGCTTGGCAAACGACGGTCAATACCGATTTTAGTTCTCCCCCATCCTTGTAGTTTCACCACAACGTACACTTTTACCCGGCACCAAACAATTCCTGCCAAGGTCTAACTGAGCTAATTGGGAGTATATAAAGAATGCTATGCCACCAAAATAAGCCACCAGCCGATTTATTATTATTACTATTTTTTGCAGTCCTGCCCTCTTCTCAGGAGGATGCAAGGTGGCTGTTTCTGTTGTCATGGAAACAACAAAAAGACGTCTCCTTTGGAACAGCAGTTCAACTCCTCCACATCAGTTGCTAAACTCTCCCCGTTGCAGAAAGAGAAGCCTTGAGATGAAGATTTGCATCTTGTGCCCATGTGTCCAGTGCTATAAACCTCAAGCACTCTATCCTGTATTTTTATCTTGCGAACCGCCCTGAGATCTTTTGATGAAGGGCGGTATATAAATTCAATAAATAAAATTAAAATAAATAAATCAAGAGCAGGAGAGGGCTGTAGCGCTCAGGCCAGCTTGTGGGCTTCCCAGAGGCATTGGGTTAACAACCGTGGGAAACAGGATGCTTGACTAGATAAGTCCTTGATCTGATCCCGCAGGAATCTACTGATGTTCTTATATTCACAGCGGGGTGCGTTGCGTGGCTCGTTTTTGAGAAACTGCTGACGCGCACAGAGAGGGTAGTAATCCAACATGTAAGTAAAGGTAAAGGGACCCCTGACCATTAGGTCCAGTCGTGGCCGACTCTGGGGTTGCGGTGCTCATCTCACTTTAGCGGCCGAGGGAACCGGCGTACAGCTTCCGAGTCATGTGGCCAGCATGACTAAGCCGCTTCTGGCAAACCAGAGCAGCACACGGAAACGCCGTTAACCTTCCCTCCGGAGCGTTACCTATTTATCTACTTGCACTTTGACGTGCTTTCGAACTGCTAGGTTGCCAGGAGCAGGGACAGAGCAACGGGAGCTCACCCCGTCACGGGGATTCAAACCACCGACCTTCTGATCAGCAAGTCCTAGGCTCTGTGGTTTAACCTACAGCGCCACCCGCGTCCCTTCAATCCAACACGTAGCACAGACAACAATGAACAAACCCAGCCCAAATCTTCCCTCTCTCCTCTCACTCCAGTTCCATGTTTTGCTTTTACAGCTTCATGCAGTAAAGTTGCTGGTGTCATTACAGGTCATGCATCATCCAAGCGGCAGCATCCCCTGGCCTTAAAACGTCCCCACTACCCAGACTGAAATGAACAGAAGCCATGCAACAACCGCACCATTTCAAAGGGGCTTTCGCAAGAGAACTTCCCTCAGGGGACTCTGCCCCACGTTAATTAGCGGGAGGGGGCGCCACTTAGATTTCCCACCTCAGGTGCCTAAATGACGTGGGCAACCGTTCTTTTTAACTTCCATGTTTTGCAACTGAAGCTTGCTGGCTTTCGACAGAGAACAAAATGTGACAGGAAATTTTGTCAGCGTTTCTGGCTGAGAGCCCCCACCGAGATGTCTTGTGATATATTTAGTCCATTGTGTGCAAGAAGCCAAAATATATTTTCAACATGCTCCTGCTCAGGAAGTTTTATCATGGCCAGGGCTGCGCAGCCTGTCAAAGTCGGCCTGATAACATTGGGTATGGGATTAATAAATGTGATGACGGTGATTGTTTTGAAAACCTCGCTAAATATAAAGTCAAATGCATTCTGCAGACAATGGAAAGAAAACCAACGACATCCCATCATTCCCACCCACAAATTAGGCATGGTGACATTCAATCAAATGTAACATTAAACAGTGGTTTATACGGGTAATGAATTTACCTTTATTTAATGAATGCAGAGCTGAAGTGAAGAATGTCAGATAACCAGGTGGTTGGGGCGAAGCGTTGAACTCAAAATATCCCAAAACTCCTGGCTGCAAAAACGAAACAAAAACACAAGAGAACACATGAGAGGGGCTCCACTTATTTACCATTACAGGAAAAAACAACACAATGGGCTTTGGTTTAATTATGTAAATATTTAATCCTTGGGCATTGCTCCTCCACTGTCAAAGCAGTCCTGTAGTTTGGAAGGGTTGTTAATATTTTGCACTGAGTACATATTCCTAGATGGAGACACAGAGGGTTGTTCTCACCAGAGTAGCTGCAAACTCCAGGTCCATTCAAAACGTTGTGGTGGGGAAATCCTGACTGGTTTCTGACCAACACCAACAATGGCACACACAGACAGAACTTCATCTCAGCTGGATCCCACCTCCACCTCTAAGATAATATCTAAATTCCACCTAATTTCACTCAGTGGTATCACACCTTTGAGCCTTCACTGGGTTTGACTCCCAGTATGTTTCCGAGCACAATTCAAAGTGTTGGTGCTGATTTTTAAAGCCCTAAACGGCCTTGGCCCAGGATACCTGAAGAAGTGTCTCCGCCCCCATCGTTCAACCTGGACATGGAGATCCAGCTCCGAGCGCCTTCTGGTGATTCAATCACTGCGAGAAGTGAGGTTACAGGGAACCAGGAAGAGGGCCTTCTCAGTAGTGGCGCCCGCCCTGTGGAACGCCCTCCTATCAGATGTCAAGAAAATAAGCAACTAGCTGACTTTTAGAAGACATCTGAAGACAGCCCTGTTTATGGAAATTTTTAATGTTTGATGTTTATTGTGTTCTTAATATTCTGTTGGGAGCTGCCCAGAGTGGCTGTGGAAACTCAACCAGATGGGCAGGGTATGAATAATAAATTATTATTATTATTGCACCACTTCAAGGAGAAAGGCCATAGGTCAGCAGGAAAGCATGAACATTGCATACCACAGCTCCCAGCTTCAAGTCCTGGAATTTCCAGGTAGAACTGGTCAATGGACCTAACTGAGATGATGGACAGTCACTGTAGACAACACTGAGCTAGATTGATCAGTAGTGTGACTTGGTATATGATACTTTCCCATGTTCATAAATCACATTTCCTGAATAGATTTGTAACTCCACCTTCCAAGCAAAACACTTCGCAGGCTGTGTCCAGCTGCCTTAAACCAGAGTTTAATCTGTGGGTGAGATGCATGCCACAACGCACAACTTGACTGCTCCTGATTTGCTCCTCTCTTCCTCTAGCAGGGAAACAACTACAGATCAGCTGGCTTAGAGTGACTGAACTGGCACTTGTTGTCTGTTTCTCTCCAGACAGCCACAATCTGAAGCCAAGGTTTGTTTCTTGGCTTCCCAACTGTGGTGTGTTTGCTGGTTTGGACACAATGCTCAGCCAGCCACTCTGCGGCTTCACTCCCTACTGGAAGAGAGGAGGAGGAAAGCAGGAGGGCCTGGAAGCAGACTTGCTCACTACATGTGGCTTATGGCTTAGCGCTGTATTTGAATGCAGCCTAAGAAAAAAGAATGCAGACGTTCAATCTGCGAAAGGATAAAGAACAGGGCCGCCATGTATGTTGAGATTCAAAGCACTCAGAACAGGCAAGGAAAGAAACTTCAAACCAGAAAGTGAAGCCACAAAAGTTTCTAAGAAACTTTTGTGCGGCTCATGAAAACACACACGCTCAGCTCTGAAAGCCTGTACAGTGGTACCTCGGGTTAAGAACTTAATTCGTTCTGGAGGTCCGTTCTTAACCTGAAACAGTTCTTAGCCTGAAGCACCACTTTAGCTAATGGGGCTTCCTGCTGCCGCCGCGCGATTTCTGTTCTCATCCTGAAGCAAAGTTCTTAACCCAAGGTACTATTTCTGGGTTAGTGGAGTCTGTAACCTGAAGCGTCTGTAACCTGAAGTGTCTGTAACCCGAGGTACCACTGTAGTCCCCCTTCCTACTGCAAGCCAAGAAGGCTGGTTGCATATGCACAGTGTTGAGAAGAATTTGCTCCAAAGGCAAACAAATAACATTATCACATGCTCCAGGACAAAGTTCAGGTACTCAAAGCAACACAAATCCTGCTCAGGTGATAAGAAACCACCAGGTGACACAACCACAACAGACAGGAGATTCCATGCTGAAGCCACTTTCGAAAAAGGTGGCACCAGATTTTGTGCATGAGAGTTTTGTCTGTTTAAACATGTATAAGATGTTTACATATTTTTAACCCGAGTTAGAGACTAGGATCAGAGGGATAAAATGGGAATGAAAAGACAACAGGAATGAGCTTTACTAGCTCCCAATTATTTGCTGCTGGAAAGGCTTTAATACTCGCTGTGATCCAAGATCAACACAGAAGCCTTCAAATATTTCCTGCTGGTTCCCCCTTGTGGCTCTAAACTTTATGTCCAACGACATCATCAAGGGCAAACTTGAAAAGAAGTGACTTGGATTTCAAAGTGACGTGGAACTCTGCGCAGATATCTTGGGCCATCTGTGTAGGTGCATCAATCTTAAATCAGCTCATTTTTTAAAACTGACATTAAAAAAGGTCTATGGATTGGTAACTTGTGTGCAACTTCAGCTGGTATGCACAAATGAAGCAGCACAGAGTTCTGTGCTTTTCAGACGCTGGAAAGGCTTTGGGGAAAGAGGCAGAGCTGGAATCACAGACAGGGACAGAGATGACTACTGCACCTACTGAGGCCCTGTGAAGCAGAGCAAAGGTTTGCTCTAACAAGGGACTCCTTGAGCTTCCTGTAGTTCCCTGTTCTTCCTCTGATGCAGCAGCCCCATCTCTAGTCCTGCTTCCCATTCTGTCCTCTGGGACACTGTGGATCTATCCCTCCCTATGCTTATAGAAAGGGCTGAGCCTGCACGGCTGTTCACACCCTGATCCCTGAAAAGGCAGCGTGCAGGATGCCAAGAGCCAAGGAGCTGACCCATCAGGCCTCAATTCTAATGGGCCAAAAATGCTTTTAGACAAGGCTGTGCTCCAATAGGGAAAGGCTTCCCTGGGGCTATCAGAAAGGAAAGCAGAACCTTTTGACACACACACTGGAGGTTCGACACCCCTCCCCACACCTGACAAGATGGAGAAGCATCAGCATCCGAGCTGTAGCTATGAATTGACCAGGGAGTAAGATCAGGGGTGGCCTTGGGCTTCCAGGTGTTGTCAGACTCCAACATAGCCCCGGTCAGCAATGACAGCAGCTGTAGTCCAACAACATCTGGAGGACCAAAGGTCCCTCGTTAACTGACTTGAAGGCAGATTTGACCCCCAAAAAAATGCATCCTGGTTAACTGGGTAACTATAATTTAAACCTATTTTGAAATTGTCTATGAAAGCTGAAGGTATGAGGCACCATATCTTTCCCCCTTTGCTCTCACTTTGGAGATGGGAAGGCTTATTTTAAGATGGGGAGATGCTGCAAAACAGCCATACATGTAGCCACCTAACCTCAAGGAAAATAATGCTTCCCCCCCTTCAAAATTATTGTTCCCCCCCAAATTTAATCAGTTGATGAAATTCATTTGATATCTTTGGAATGAACGGTTCTAAAGTTATGGGTCCTCTATGACAACATGCTAGCACACGCAGACACACACATACTGCAGATGAGACTTCTCAACACTGCTGCAGTCACTGCCAATCATCTTCAGAATTTTACCCAGGCATCAAGCCAAACAGGCAGCACATGAACCAGAATGTCAAAAATACGGTGGCAGAGAATACTGGTTTCCAGTAAACTCAGAAAGAAAACAGAGTCCATTCTTTGTAACCAGAAGCAAGATCATCCTTGAAAGAAACACAAACCTTCCAGGAGTCATCAATGGCTAGATCAAAGAGCAGAGGCAAGTTACCTCATAATTGGAGAGAAACTGCTGAAGTTTTGATCGGGATGAGATGTAAAGCAGGGGAGTCATCACTCGGCGGACAAATTTTTCAATGTAAACAGCATTCATCGGGCCTTTGTATTCGATGGGCCCAAAGCTGGCATTGAAAAGAAAAGAAACCAAATACTGTGTTAAAGGTTTGAAAAGTTAAAATTGCAATTCCTAACCTGATAAAGAAATACCTAGAGCTGGTCAAGGCTAAGAGTGAGCATTTAAGACAAGCCTTTGCCAACCAGGTGCCTTCCAGATGTTTTGGCCTACTGTTTGTCCCAGCCAGCACATCTGAAGCTGATGGGAGTTGTAGTCCAAGGGCACCAGGCTGGCAAAGGTTATTTAAGAGCTGAAAGGTCTGAGGTAGAAGTTTAAACAATAAATGTGAAATGCGGCAATTACTGCCTGAAATGTGGGTGGTCAACACTGTAGCATGGACAGATGTTCTCTCTGCCTTGCCTGAACAGGAGTATGGGGGCCTCTAGATCTGGCTGAATCCAGAGTTAGGCCTACATTCCTGCCTACCTCTCAGAAATGGCACCGCTACTCCCCACACCCTGATTCTAGAAGGTGGAGAGGGAAGGTGGAAGGAGCTGAACATGAATCATAATGCACAATAGTATCATCAGATCCAGAAGCCTTCGTTGTCCTTGTGCCGGCTGCCACTACAGTCATACCTCGGGTTAAATGTGCTTCAGGTTGAGCATTTTCAGGTTACGTTCCGCGGCGACCCGGAATTAACGGAGCATGTTACTTCCAGGTTTCACTGCTCGCGCAGACGCTCAAAATGATGTCACACGCATGCATGGAAGCAGCGAATCGTGACCCGCGCACGCGCAAACGTGGGTTGCGTTCGCTTCAGGATGCGAACGGGGCTCTGGAACAGATCCCGTTTGCATCCAGAGGTACCACTGTATAGCTAATCAGGCAACCATTTGAACCTAAATGCAACACAAGCTGCCTCACCGAGCAGCAAGTTCACCAGGTCTGGAAACCTGGCCAATGGCCCATCTAGTCCCGCATCCTGTTCTCACAGTGGCCAGCCAGTTGCCCTTGGGAAGCCTCAAAGCAGGAACTCCGCACTTGTGTCGTGGAGGTAGAACACAGCCATTCTGGCTAGTAGACATTGATAGCCTTAGCCTCCATGACAACGAAGGCAATGGCAATTGCAAAACGTTTTGAAAGACCGTGGATCTCTGAGCATGCAATTGCTCTCTTGATAACCTCTCAAAGCTTCCATTTTGCAAACGGAACCGTTCAGCTGCAGTTCTAGCTGACTGCTCCTCTAAGCTTAGCTAACCAAACTGGATGCTTGGAGGCAATAAATGCCAAAGAGCAGAGGGATAGAGAACTGATGGTGATAAGGAACTCGGATCTGTGCAGAGATCCTATTTCTTGCTGCCCTCCCCTTCCAATAGTCTGTGTTCTGATCAACAGAAACAATCTCCATATCGTTTCCCAAGTTTCCCACTGTACTCATAAGGCCTAATGGCACACTGTCTTTTTAAATTAGTGCTTAGATATTGGAAAGGCTTCAGATTATGAATTAGAAACCACAATTCCATCACCATGGATGCCTAATTATATGCCTCACAGCAGAACATCACATTCTATTTAGAAAGAAACTGAATTACCAAAGGAAAGGACTGTACAACCTTAACTTAGAACACGTATACAGAAGGGAACTTTCCTGACTTGACGGCAAAAGGACACACCCCAGTTCCATACCTCCAGCAAACCTGACAAACAAGAACATTCACACCAAGGTGCAGGAGGTTACATCCTTTAACTCATGAAGCAAAACAAGATTCCTTGAATCTCAGTAGCTGATTTTCATGAGGCATGAGGAAGGAGCAGACAGGATTTGGTCAGGGGTTCTAACTACGCTTAGCAGGAGACAGACATCTGCTCTGAGCAGAACCTGCCACCCCACCCCAGTGATTCCTACGAGCAATGTAAGTTTGAAAACTGGTTCTCAGGGGAACTTAACCGACAATGCACACTGTTTGGGTGGGTGGATAGCCTTGTTCAGCCGATAAAGGCTTGCCACAGTTAACAAGTTCTGACTTTCAAAGAGCACTTAAAAGCCTTACCTCTGATGGTACAAATATATAACCGGAAAGTAAAAGAAATGTTTCTGTTTCCTGCATTTCCCTTGGTTCCACCAGCAGTTGATTGCCACAAACAGCACCTGCAAAAGGACCGGGGTTGGGGGATGGAGAGAGTAAATACAAATGTTTGGCACAACCCGTAAATCACTTCTTGAGGCAAGCACAGAAGTCAGCAAACTTCAAGGCCAGAGTCTTGGTTGATACACTGCAAGGAGGACAAGTGCAACCCTGGAGAATGCAGCCCGATCACAAGTGGCCAAAGTCTTTCCCTAGCTGCTGGCTATACCTTTACTAGGCGGGGTTGTAGCTGTACTGGGGAGCTGCAGACGCGATTTAAGGGTGGATAGCCATGTGAATTTAAAGCAAACTACAATTCCCAAAATCTACCCAAGGATGGATTTGGGATATTTACTTCCATTTTTATTGTCATAAAAGAGACCGTCATCTCTCCACTCCCTTTGGCACATTCAACCAAATCCCTGACAGGGGCAACTTGTCTGTGAATCCCAGTTACTCACAAGTGATGAGAGTGCCGCTGCACTTAGGTTCCGCTTGTGGGCTTCCCATAGGCATCTAGTTGGCCACGGTGAGAACAGAATGCTAGACTAGAATGAATTTTGGTCTGATGAAGCAGAGCTCTTCATAGGTTCTTAAATTAGTACAGGGAAAAGTGCAGGTGCTTGGCACAAAAAATGCACATCCTGCAGCTCATTATGTAGGTCAAATCAAATATTGATTGCTTAGCCAAGCGCTTTCTCCAAATCATACAATAAAAATGGCACTCCTCTCAAAATTTAATTAAAAGAAACTGACAGCATAATCTGCTGTGGTATCGAATCTACTGGTGTATCTAATGTCTTTTATGATAAAATGAAAAACCGTAACACTATTAACTAGGACACTCACTACAAAAAAAGGATCATACTCGTTCACAATTCAACTCAGCACCTTAACGAGGTCAACAGTCTCCTGTTTTTGGTCTGATCCACATACTCACATTCTTCATTTACCTGTTAGCCCAACAGATTTTAACTGAATCCTGATTTTACAGCTTTAACTGATTTTTTATTGTCGTTATATTGTGCTCCATGTGCACCACTTAAGAGATGGAGTAATTAAGCAGTATATAAAGGTAAAGGTAAAGGGACCCCTGACCATTAGGTCCAGTTGTGACCGACTCTGGGGTTGCGCACTCATCTCGCTCTATAGGCCGAGGGAGCCGGCGTTTGTCCGCAGACAGCTTCCGGGTCATGTGGCCAGCATGACTAAGCCGCTTCTGGCAAACCAGAGCAGCACACAGAAACGCTGTTTACCTTCCCGCTGGAGCGGTACCTATTTATCTACTTGCACTTTGACGTGCTTTTGAACTGCTAGGTTGGCAGGAGCAGGGACCGAGCAACGGGAGCTCACCCCGTCGCAGGGATTCGAAATGCAGACCTTCTGATCGGCAAGTCCTAGGCTCTGTGGTTTAACCCACAGCGCCACCCGCGTCCCTTAAGCAGTATATAAATGATATTAAATAAACACATCTAAATCATGCTGGCAAACAGTCCTATGGGAATACAGCCCATTTCTTCTTAATAAATGCAACCACAAATAGAACCCTAGTTGTGTCAGTCTCTTTTCTCCCCCAACCACTTTGCTATAAATTTCTGTCGAGGGCAATTCCAAATTGACAAGGTTTTTACAGAGTAGAGGAGCCATTGCTAGCCTGCACAGCCCTGCCGTTTTCAGGGACCGCATGCTCAGTTTGAAATTAGCAGGACATCAGGGTGCCTCTCTCCAAACAACTCTGATGAACAAGAAAAGTAACTTAAAACAACAGCTGCACCCCTCCCTGCCCAATCTGCCTTACCTGGTCTGCCAAACTGCTTGCCACTTTCTCAATCTCTTCTCTCACTGCAACAGACTGCCCGCACCACGGAGCGTAGAAGAAAAAAAGGGTGATTTCCGAATCTTGGCGGATGTCCTCTGCACGATCCAGCTGCCCAAGGAAAAGATCGCAGACTGGAGACGTGGAAGAGAAGAAGCTGACTGGAAGCTTTGCTGGCATTGTCACATCTTTTGCGCGGCTATTTGGGGGAGGAAGAGAGATGCATGAGCATATGTCAGGTATCATGGGCATGCAAATGTTAAGATCAACAGAACTTCACATTCTCTTGCTTGGTTAGTTGGCAAAAGCTAAAAAGCAGCTTAGGGACATGCTTCCAGAACTGCAGAGCATAAACCAGTTACTATGGATCAGCAGCTGCCTTCTTCTGCAGTTGCATCCAGCAGAACTAGTATTCTGAGCCACGACACCTCTGATTCTGAAGGAAGTATAGAGCCTCTGTGAACAGCAGCCATTGGTAGCCCTATCCTCTGTGACTTTACAGCACTCTTAAAACCACCATCACCTCATCTTGTGCCAGTGAATTCCATTACTGTATGTGCTACATGAAAAAGTACTTTCTTTCCCCTGTCGCTCCCATTCAAGCAGGCCTCTCAGTGATAGCACCCAGACTTTGGAATGCCCTTTCTCAGGTGATTCGTGAAGTGGAGACCGTAAGGACCTTTAAATGCCCTTTAAAAACTTACATCCTGGACTCTTTGTAAATTATTATTCATTTTGTACACTGCTCAGTTTTATTTGTGAGATATAGCTGTGTTTTCCTTTTATCTTGTTTCTAGGAAATCTTACTGGATACTGTTACTGGTTTTTTTGCTTTTACGTAAACTGCATAGAGATTTTTACTATATTAAGCATCATAAAATGTTTGTAAGCAAACAAGCAAATTCAGGAGGGGAAGACCAAAAAAAGAAGAGTACTTTTTCATACTAGATTGCCCTCAGGCCCAGCATATGGGAATCCCAAAAGGATAAAGTTGGCCACTTTGGAAAGCAGAATACTGGGCCAAATAGGCCTTTGGTCTGATACAGCAGCATTCTCTTTATGTTTACTGTAGTTCTACTTTACTCAGTGGGAATTTGAATTTAACTGAGTTTTGATGTTATAAGCTGTGGGAAAAGGGTTGCCTTCCAGTTCTTCTGCACACTGCAGTTCGATGGGAAAAGGCTGCCCTTGCAAATTACTCACAGGCTCTTCTGAGGGTGAAGGGCTGAGTGGGAGATGCATACACAACCCCACAGCATGGCCTCACAGCAGCTCCCATTAGCTTTAAGAGAAAAGTCCAGCTGTGTTTCTCAACCCTGAGGCTCCTGTTGCATTACAACAATTAGAAACGCATAATCATAGCACCTAATTGTTGTTGTCGCGCTTTTAAGTCCTCTGTTCTAGAGAACAGTATTATGTTTCTATGGATCACGTTTTTATCCAGTCCCATTTCTTGCTGTTCACTGGCATCAAATAAACCCTTTCAAAATGCATTGTGGGGTTTTTTTAATCCTACTGAAACCCTTTTCTGAACAAAGTACATGTGTACAGTTCTCATGGCTGCAAAGATGATTACGGAAAAAGATGCAGGCCCTGAAACAAGCGATGCCAACATTTTCGTGCAGTCCTGGCTACCTGAAACCCTCTCGCCTGATGCCTTGTACACTAAAGGTAAAGGTAAAGGTACCCCTGCCCGTACGGGCCAGTCTTGACAGACTCTGGGGTTGGTGCGCCCATCTCACTCTATAGGCTGGGGGCCAGCGCTGTCCGGAGACACTTCCGGGTCACGTGGCCAGCGTGACATCGCTGCTCTGGCAAGCCAGAGCCGCACACGGAAACTCCGTTTACCTTCCCGCTATTAAGCGGTCCCTATTTATCTACTTGCACCCGGGGGTGCTTTCGAACTGCTAGGTTGGCAGGTGCTGGGACCGAGCAACGGGAGCGCACCCCGCCGCGGGGATTCGAACCGGGGATTTCGATCGGCAAGCCCTAGGCGCTGAGGCTTTTACCCACAGCGCCACCCGCGTCCCTTGTACACTAGTCAAAATCAAAACTAGGGACACGTCAAGTGTTTTGTGGACACAAAACCGGACTTGCCGCTTATATGTACACTCCTTGTGGCTTCCTGTTCAAGGTTTCTGCACCACGCACTTCCTTGTAAACATTATTTTACCACATTCAGATGTTAGATTTTTACATGCACATGAAGATCAATTCGCAAGCACATCTTAAAAACGTAAGGACTGAAACAGCCTTGAATAACATTACCAAACTTCCAAACCCCAAGCAATAGCTTTTAATACGTGAACCAGATACCACAGATCACACACTGCAAGTTCCATAGCACTTCAAATGCAATAGGAGAAATTTCATGCAGCATGTGGCCAAATGTCAAGTGATGGCACAATGTGCAATGTAAATGCATCTATGAGTCGCAGAACGGTTGGGGGAGGGAAGGAAAGACCCAACGAAGACTAAAAAAAGGCAGGTAGCAGTAGTAACTAATTCACTGTAGACAAATTAAGGTAAAGGTAAAGGGACCCCTGACCATTAGGTCCAGTCGTGGCCAACTCTGGGGTTGCGGCACTCATCTCACTTTATTGGCCGAGGGAGCCGGTGTACAGCTTCCGGGTCATGTGTCCAGCATGACTAAGCCGCTTCTGGCGAACCAGAGCAGCGCACGGAAACGCCGTTTACCTTCCCACCTTGACGTGCTTTCGAACTGCTAGGTGGGCAGGAGCAGGGACCGAGCAACGGGAGGTCACCCCGTTGCGGGGATTCGAACCGCCGACCTTCTGATCGGCAAGTCCTAGGCTCTGTGGTTTAACCCACAGCGCCACCCACATCTCTTTTTTGTAGACAAATTACACGGTAGCTAATCCATGTCAAAGGAACTGGCTTGATGGAACCAGCAGGACAGCGGTTTTTTCCTAACAGGTGTCAAATGAATGCAGGACAAACCTATCAACAGCTGCTAGCCATGACAGCTAAATGGAGCCCCCATGTACTCAGGCAGTATACCTCTCAATGTCAGATCCTGAGACCAATCAGTGAAGGAAGACCATCACTTTACTGCCATGCTTTCTGGGGAGAGGGGCTTGCCAAAGGCATCTGACTGACTGACTGTTGTTGCAAACGGCCCCGTCTAGCTCAGTAATGTCCACACAGACTGGCAGCAGCTCTCCAGCATTTCAGACAAGGGGCCTTGACCTGCCTGGGCCAGGACCCAGGACCTTCTGCCTGCAAAACAGATGCCCTACCCACCAAGCTGCAGCATGGATGGTGCTCTGAATGGCCCCAACACCCAGCGCTCTGCTTATGCCCAGGGATGCTCTGGCAGTTGCTGCTTGGATGGGCGGGAGAGAGAAGAGAGACCCGGTCCACGGACAGCCCCTTCTTCCTCTTCCCCACACGACCCTACTGTACTTCAATAATAATAATAATAATAATATACCACCTCTCTCTTTCCCAGGTGAAGCCACTCGGGAGAAGCTGCCACTCCCTTCCACCCCAACACCTTATTAGCTTGCTGGGGCAAGTAATTCGGATTAAACCTACTTGGACTCCTACACGGGTTGATGGGCTCCTTTGTGCAAGGGGAGGCTTTGCATTTTGCACCCCCACGCGTTTCCAGGTGCCCCCCACCCACACCTGGGCATGGGCAGAAAGGCCCAACCTGAGCCCCCCCTCCTCCTCAGGTGCGCCTTGGCTTACCTGCAGGTGACTTTGAGGGCGACCAGGAAAGCGCAGCTCAGCACCACCGCGGCGCCGCACAGGACCTCGGGCCGCCGGGCCATGCGGGAGGCGCCGAGCCACCGGGGCTGCGGCTTCTTCTCCTTCTCTTCCTCCTCCTCCTTCTCCTCCTCCTGCTGGTGTTGCGGAGCCTCGGCAGGCGCTGAGGGAAGGCCGGAGTCAGGTCCGGGTCCTCCGCATGCCGACATGCCCTCCTCCCTTCCGCGCCGTCCCTCCCGGCCGGGGCCTGGCCTGCCCGCCCGCCCGGCCTAGGCGGGGCCCAGCGGAGCCCCTCACGCTCGCACACGTCGCTCGGCGGCCGGAGCGAGAGGCGCCTCCGCCGCCGCCACGTCTCCCCGCCCCGCCAACCAGCCAGCCGGCCGCGGAGGTGGGGACGGGGAGGAGGCGCGCGAGGCCTACGCTCCGGCCTCCCCCTCAGGCGGCGGAGCTCTTCGCGCAGGCCCGCCATGAGCCGCGGGGCGAGCGCGGGCTCCGTCGGCCGGGTTCGAAGCGAGGGCGGCGGCGCGGCGGGGGTCTCCCGAGGCGGGCCATGGCGAGGAGGCCCGGCTCCGTTCCTAGGCCTCGGGCTCTTCCAGGAAGGGCTGCGGTTCCCTCACACGGCGCAGGGCTACCCCCGTGTGGGAATCCGCTTCCACTTCAAATAAAATTAAATATATTGATCGTTATGTTCCGTTTTTGGCACGCCGGCTCTAGCCCGCAAAGGCCTCGCTGCCTGAGGGTGGAGGGACAAGATGGCGCCGCTCTTGCTCGGCGCAGAGGGCAGACGAACATGGCTGACCCTTGAACCTTTCAGTGCTGACCCCGGGCTAAGTTAGGGGGCGCAGGGCAGGTACATTTGGGCACGCCCTACCCTGGTATCTAAGGGTGTAAGAGCAGCCTTGCTGGATCAGGTCCATCCAACCCACCAAGATGTCTGTGGGAAGCCAGGATTCCAGCACAAGAGCTCCTTCCCTCTTCTGTGGTTTTGGAAACATTTATGGCCTCCAGCTGTTGGAGGCACAGCATAGCTAGCCATCACAGCTAGTGGTAGCCATTAGTAGCCCTCTCCTCCATGAATCTGCATAATCCTCCTTTAAAGCCATCCCAAGTTGGTGGCCGTCTGTCATGTGGGGAGCGAGTTTTAATTCTGATCTGCCTAAAAAATACTTATACCCGCAGCAAGATTATGTTATGCTGGCTGGCTATGCTTGGTTTAACCATGAAGGAATTTTGTCAGTTCATGGTCTCTGGCAAATCTGCAGCGGAAGTTCACGGGGGTACAACACACACCAAAAAATCCCAAGCTTTCCCCCGTGCTCACTACGCTTGATCTGGAAGTGGCTACATTAAGCACAGACACACATTGAGCTTCGTTGTTTTGCAAGGCTATTCTCATTGCTTGTGTTTTCTGCCCCACATCCAGGGTGCTTTGTACAAATTCTAGGATGGCAGCAAAAGGAGCTAACCTCTTTCCTTTTACCAAATCAGACCGTTGGGTCCATTTAGCTCAGTATGGTCTACACCGGCAGCAGCTTTCTCCCATGCTGAAATCTGGAACCTGTAGGTCAAGTAGATGCTCTACCACTAAGCTATGACCCCCACACCAGTCTAGCTACTGCACTAAAGGGTTTTCCTAGCCTATTTGATGGGGGCTTGTATCCTATAGCACTCTCGAGGCAAGTTGTAATAAAGATTACAACCCACCCCTATCAAAAACTTTCCAAAATGTTTTCTTAGTGCTGCTCAGATGTGCTTAACAGGTAGGGGTGGTCTGAACGCACACACAGACCCCGGAAAAACACCTAAAAAGTGCAGAGCAGGACAACCTTGAGATGCCATCAACAAGCAAACATTGTGCACCAAGGGGACTTTGGGTCAGTACTGGGGACCGTAGGATAACCAGGCGTCTGCTGCAAGGGTGAACAGCTTGGCTATATTATGTCTTGGTGTGAATTTAGCAGAAAGTCCACAGCAGCAAATGTTCTATTTATGCTGCTGCTGTGGGAAGAAATGAGATCATTTAGCAAACATGCTTTGGATCAGGAACAGGGAATGTACTACACCTCTCACCACTACATATGTTGCACTACAACTTCCATCCCCTCTGACCACTGGTCATGCTGGTCAGAGTGGGGAGTCTTGAGAGCATCTGGGAGGAACACAGGTTCCCCATCCCTGCTTTACTGTAGCCATGTGGGATTAAGAGCATGGAGATGGCAGCTTGCACTCTACCTCAGAAATGCACATATGCATATATTCTACTCTGTTAACATAAAACCAGGAAGTTTGTCTGTGTGTCCAGAATGGCCTCTCTTACCCCTTTTGCTATAGGGCTAATATTAACGATCCTTCAGGAGTCTGAAGATATGTTTAGGAAGAGACTTTATGTAAAGTTATCTTTATTACAGGCAATATTGGTCCATACAATACACAATACTGACATACAAATGGAATCTTTCAAAATCATCATTTAAACAGCAAAGACCAAGAAACAGAATTTTTAACTACTTGATTTTCAAAAAAAAGTAATACGTGTCTCTCTTCCAAGATCCTTTTCAGCAAGTTATATTGAAACATACAAATAGAGAAAAATACCCCATTCAACATATATTGTAGTTAAATGGTTATTTTGCTTTAAATCTTTTAATAAGAAAATCCTTTTATTATAGCAACCTACATAGAGATAAATAGCAAACTTGTTTTAAACAAATCCTCTCCATTAAAACATCTGAAGAATTTTATCCATCATTTTCTTCTGAGCCCAAAACATCTGTTTTTAGAAGCTTACCTTAAAAAGTTTTCAGCTGAAGGACCAACACTAGGGGCTTGCTAGGCATTACAATACCACCCTTCCCGTTATTTTCCAACTTTCTTCTGTCCAACAGAAGGCGAATAAGCACGTAAGACTTCAGGTTGTGTTTTTATTATAACTTCACCATTCTGTTTCATGAGAGCACAGACAGACCTGCCGACTCCCCCCCTACACATCTACTACATTTTGTTCTTCAGGAGGAACAATACAGGCCAATAAAAGCAGAAAAAATCTGCAGCTTCTGTCACATGCTTTTGATTATTGTCAAATTCTGATTTTATGCTTCCTTCTGGCAACACAAATGCATTGTTATAGTGTTAGTTTAAATCTTTAAACAAAAAACTATATTTTCCAAAGTCATTATCATTTGGAGCAATCAAGTGATCTTTTCTGGCTTTGCTCAGCTTCATTCTTAGAACGTGTCTCCGTTCTTCCCATTCACGGAGCTCAGCAGGTCCATGTGCAAATTTACAGTTGTTTCCCTCCACACAAGTACCAGCCATATACCTGTTTAAAAGAAAGAAGTGCAAAAGGCAATGAGCAAAACGTACTACACCCACAATGCTGGCTCAAGACATTTTGCAGCAGAAAGCAGAGCACAGGATGTCCCTCCTCACCAGCAGGCGAGACCCAACCCCTCAAGAAGTCTTCGTGTTACCATGAATTCCTGTCGTCACCCAGCCCCCTAAAACCTGTCATGTGAAGCACCCTGCTTCACAGCACAGCCACCCCTGTGCAAACATGCAATTTAAAAGACTGGGTGGGGTTGCATACTTGACCTGGATGGCAGTGATGGGGAGCCTGCAGCCTTCCAGAAGATGTTGGGCCTCCAGATCCCACCAGCCCCAGCCAGCATGTCAGAAGCTATAATTCAGCCAATATCTACCTGCAGAGCCATGGGTTCCCCAACCCCTGCTGAATGGGCCTTAGATTCTGAGAATCTCAGCTTCCAACAGCATATAAAGCCCCTGTTCTCCCAGTGCTAGCTGCAGGTGTCAGCCCCCCCCCAATTAATCCAGATAACCTATGTGACCACAGGTACTTTTTGGTCTCTGCCAGTAACTAAAGGGGGGGGATAGGAAGGAGGATAAATAGGGTTGCCTTCAGATGTCTTCTAAAAGTCAGATAGTTGTTTATTTCCTTGACATCTGATGGGAGGGCGTTCCACAGGGCGGGTGCCACTACCTCTGCCTGGTTCCCTGTAACCTCACTTCTCGCAGGGAGGGAACCGCCAGAAGGCCTTCGGAACTGGACCTCAGTTGAACGATGGGGTGGAACCCCAACTCAACAACCGGCTTTGTGTTGACTTTGTGTCGAGATGAATACCAAGGAATCAACATGCACCTACCTATCACAAATGCTGAAATAGCCAGTTGGAAAGCGATGCTGCCAGCAGTTTTGGTCATCTTCTGTGTGGAATACTTTCTCTTTATGCTTTTCTGAGGAGATGTGGCCTTGCCATTGTTTCTCACTGTTACAGTTCTTCCCACACATCCAGCAATGGAAGTCCACCTGGTTCAAAAACGCAAGGATGAGCCACCGCAGGAGGAGGACAAGGCATGGTATGCAAATCTGGTTAACCTGAACAACTGATGCCATTTCTCTGGGCATGACCCGTGGAGCTTAGAAAGTGAGATTGTAGCAGGAAAGGAACAATTATTGTCCCCCTGGCAGACCATTAGGCCTGTTCTTTGTCAGCTCCAGTCAAGGTGGGGCCGGTGGCGGGACAGGGGAAATGGAGGACACTATCTAAACAAGCTTAGCAGTACACAGGTAACAATGGTGTCCACTGCTTTAAGCTTGCAGTGACAACTGAGGATATGTGTGTGTGACTTCCCTCAACCTGAAATTAAATATATGATGGGCCTACTGTCACCTAAGGTTCCTCGTCTCTTACCGTAACTTCAGCATAATCTGTTGGCATGTGAATTTGCTTCCCATTTTCCTTGTTCGCTTGAGCAGCTGGGTCCTCCCCTTTTTCCGGCTTTTGGCTCTTCAGCCACATTTCATACAACTGCTCCATGTCTTGAACTAAGTGAGAACAGAGCTAAAATAAGTTTGCAGCAATTAAGTTAAGAGTAAGTAAACTGAAGGGACGCAGGTGGTGCTGTGGGTTAAACCAGAGTCTAGGACTTGCCGATCAGAAGGTTGGCGGTTTGAATCCCCACAACGGAGTGAGCTCCCGTTGCTCGGTCCCTGCTCCTGCCAACCTAGCAGTTTGAAAGCTTGTCAAAGTGCAAGTAGATAAATCTGGCGGGAAGGTAAACAGCATTTCCGTGCGCTGCTCTGGTTCGCCAGAAGCGGCTTAGTCATGCTGGCCACATGACCCGGAAGCTGTACGTCGGCCAATAAAGCGAGATGAGCGCCGCAACCCCAGAGTCGGCCACGACTGGACCTAATGGTCAGGGGTCCCTTTACCTTTACCTAAGTAAACTGAACAGGCCAATACTATGAATATGTCATGGACTCACTGAAAAGGAACAAAGTCCAGATCTTTTATTATGGCGGCATACTTCTCAGGGGGGCAGCAGTAGCTCAGTGGTACAGCATCTGCCCTGAAGGCAGAAGATCCCTGGTCCAACCCCTGGGATCTCCAGATAGGGCTGGGAGAGACTCCGGCCTGAAATCCCAGAGAGCTGCTGCCAGTCAGAGCTAGATGGACCAATGTTCTGACTCAAGACAGCTTCCTGTGTTTCAAGACTCATCTTCAGGGCAAACTTTGGTTTGGAAAACAAGTCACAGGGACTCAAACGTTATCTAGGTCACCAACTGGAGGAGGTAGAAAGAAACAGGGAATGCCTGGCATGGCCATCTTGGAATGGAAGGAACTGAGGAGCTTCCAGCTGCACTGTCTCTCTTTCAGCCCACTTTGCTCCCACCAAACATGGCTCACACTGGCAGGCACAGAGGAGCCCATTCATACAGAGGCGTTTTAATTTTACTTCCAAGTGAGCTAACCCAACGCAAAACAAAAACAGAAAAAACCACTTTCCGAAAACATCTTACCAGACACAATCTTCTGGGATCCAAGCAAGAATGTCGTATGTGCAGGGTTTGACATGCTCTGCTCTTTGCATAGTTAAAACACATGCACACAAGCTGTGACTTATCTTCACACGGAAAAAGCGAGGGGTTATGCAAGAAACTGCATCCAACGCTCTTGAGAATCAGTTTTCACCAACTTTGTTTTTTTTAAATAAAAGATTTTAGTTCTCATGGGTGTAAAATGGGTGCTTGGGTGTACCCAACGGCATACCCAGAGACGGTCTGCACGGTTATCTAAGAGATTTGTGGAAGGGTTCACACAGAGATTGCAGAGCATCACTACTATGTAAAAGTCTAATGCAGTCCCGCTCAGATAAAATGGCAGATGACATCTATTCCCTGTCATTTTTTTCCTCCACTAGCTTGCCTCAACCCCTAAATCTGCATGCTTCAGTTTTGCGTTGCTTGCTGAAACGTTCTAGGATTTGATAAAGTCGAAATACCAACAACATTAACGCAGCATGCCAATTAACTTGCACAGAAGGTGTATAAGGCGAATAACCTAATGCAGAGTTTGGAAACTGGGTTTATGTGGCATTGAAACGGGACTTATCCAGCCATACTCACAGACTGTCCTGATCCTATGGATCTGGACACAGACATAATAAAATCAAGGCAGATAACAAGGAAAACCCATACCTGAGACCAGGCAAGGGGGATCAAAATGCTAACAGGTTTACAGTGTGCTTTCCTGCATTGTTTTGAGTTTACTTACTGCCGTTCTCCTTCATATAAGTCCACATTTCTCGCTCTTCATGACTGTGAGCAAAGGAGCAGTTTCCGACATACTGACATTTCTTGCCCGATGCAATATGATTGCACAGCTAGATAAGGAAGAAATAAGCTGCTCTCAGAGAAGCTGCATTCTGCATGAGGACAATTTGAAGTCTCACATTCTCTCTCTCTCTTTCTTTCTCTCTCTCACACACACTTAACACTTTGCAGAAGATGATACTAGGTGCAACACCTATTTGCATAAATTGGTATTGGAGGAACACCTGAGTTTGGTGGATTGTGCCCATCCCTTTTACTGATTTTTAGAAAATCAACAGAGCAACCTTAACATAAAGTAATGTCTGGAATCTTCCAGTTCACTTTCTGCAGACAGCAAGTGTGGTGAAGGGGTTAAAAAAATGTTAAGCTTTAGGAAAACCTGGGTTCAACCGCCCATTTAGCCATAAAACTGGTTGGAATGACCTGGCACCAGACACCAACCTCATAGCGTTGTTGTAAAGATAAAATGGGACACACCTCACCCCCTTGTATATCACCCTGAGCTTCTTAGAGGAAAGGAAGGATGAAAATTCTTGGCATGACCTTTGTGGTCCAACATTTTATTTTATTCTTAATGCTTACAGCCATGGAACATTTTAACACAAAAGTACAAGATCAACTTCTTCCCACAGATTGTGTAAAAGACCCAACTCTGGATTTTCTGTCTCCAAACAAGAAAGGCTAGCACTATGAGGAACACAAAAAAGACAAGCCCAGATTTTAAAGACATGCTCACATCAAACTGCAAAGGCACTTGCTTCTTTGTAGGAAGTGGGCGAATCGTATTCCACTTCTTACGCTCGTTTGACATCACCAGCATCACCCGGCGATCTTTGGTCCATCTGTAAAAGGACAAGGCTAATCAGGGCAATAACTGAAATTGCACAGCATGGCTGTGGCTGAAGGAAGCTCACACCAGGACTTTAGACCCAAACAGTTCCTACAATACAGCTATCTTCAACCTTTGCAGACCCAGGACCCACTTTTAAACCAAACATTCATTGGGGGACCCATTTCCTAATATGTTATCGTATATTTGAAAGGTGCTGCTATTGTGACCCACCGTGGATCAGGCTGCAACCCACCAGCTGAAGACCAGCTCTATAATACATGCTTTTGTTTACACAAGGGATGAGGAATTGGTTTCCCAGACATTGTTCAATTCCCATCAGCCCCAGCATAGTCAATAGTCTGGGATGATGAGAGTTGTAACCAGCAACATCTGCAGGGACAAAGGTTCTCAACCCCGGTTTACAACGAGTGCCGCAAACGTCATAGGATCAAACAGCTTCAAGTTCCCTTTTGGTGAGTGAACAAAGTGTGGCCAGGGGCCCAGCCTCCCGCTAAAGAAATTTCTACGCTCATGCCTCTGCAAAGAGGAACTGGCACAAACCAAAGAACCTGTGTTTAGGGCAAAAGGATTGAGACAGACCTAGCTGAGTTCTATGCAGGTTACACTTAACAAAGATTCATTTAAAGGTCTTCTCCCTGATTCCACCTTGAGACTCTTGAGCAGATTGTGATGCCTGGCCTGTTTTTAGGTTAGGTCAAGGTTAACAGGTCCAGGAACTCAAACCAAAGGCTGCTGTTCTTCATAAAAGCTTTACTTTTTTAAATAAAACAAGGATACCTTGGTTTAGCTCATGCTTTATTTGCACTAAGACAAACCATTAGCCCAGGGTTCACACAACACACTGAACCAGCAGGCACCAGAGGAGACACAAAACAGCCATAATCTAGGCTCCAGGAACTGCATGTTCATGCTAAGCCACTGTTTGGGCTTGATGTTACATGTGAACTGGGTCTGTATGTTACAGTTTTAATATTGGCAACTCTCCAGCTTAGCTGGTGAGTGGAAGTTTTTATCTGGTAAGGACAGCATCACTGTCATGTTCTGCTACAAGGCAAAATGTATCCCGAAATCCTACCTAAAAGACTTAAGTCCCAACCTAGTGATTCCCGGCCCGCAACTACCCCAAGGGCATTCCAACAAGCATCCAACCTCAGCAACTTCGTGGGGCAGAGGGGAAACATGTGACTTACGGATGCCTTGCCTTTGCGCTACAGTATTTCTTGTTTTTGTCTGGCTCACTAACTTGGCCATTTCTCCAGCACTGTGCGCACACAAACTTCATTTTCAGATTCAGAGATCCATGTTTCACTTGGCTGCTGAGAACCTGGAAACAAAACGAAAAGCAAGACCGTTTAGGTTTGCAAAAACAGTCCAACACCCTGTAAGCATCCAAGAAGAAAGGAGATAACTGTAATACTGTCTTTTCCTGTATCAACACTGTCTGGAAAATTAACATCTACTTTAGAGTGGCTCTCCTGCACCAGGAAAGATTAGGAAAGGGGTGACGAGGGAAACTCCGTACCCAGGAAGCTGCCTAAGTCAGGCTTCCTCAACCCCGTCCCTCCAGATGTTTTTGGCCTACAACTCCCATGATCCCTAGCTAGCAAGACCAGTGGTCAGGGATGCTGAGAATTGTAGTCTCAAAACATCTAGAGGGCTGAGGCTGAGGAGGCCTGGCCTAAGTAGTTTGTGGCATTTGTCCATCTATCCCAATATGGACTTTCCAGGATCTCAGGCAGAGAAGGATCTTTCTCCTGTTCCTGCTATCTGATTATTTTTCATCTAGCAATGTAAAGAATTGAACCCAAACTTTTGCATCCCAGTCCCTGAACTCCAACCCCTTGATTTTCGTGAGCCAGTGTGCTGCTTGGGGCAATCTGAGAAAAATACCTGTGCTCCATGTGCATTAGACTCCATAGCCTGCCAATATTTTTTTGATTCTTGAACAATAGCCTCATGAGAAATACCTGTGGTGAGGGAGACATGCATTTTAGGCAATTCTGATGTTGCTAACCATTGCACAAGCACTACCGAGACCTCGAAGGCTGATATTTTATGAACATTTCAGTATTACCGATTGACATTTTCTTTTTTTAAAAAAGTTTTAAACAGTAATATAAAGATGTTGCCATATCCAATGTGCAGAACAACCTGCATGCATTGTTTTACTCCCAGGTTAAGCGTAGCTTTCCATGAGCAGTCGATTTTGAATAGACATTAACCTTATAAGAGACTGAATCATTTTAAGACAGCTCTTCTGCTTGAGCACAATCGGTTTGGAGAAAGTTTACAGGTATCAGGGCACACCTGAAATCTGGCAAGGATGTCTGCAGAAGGCACTGGCATTAGTTGAGTCTTAGCAAGGAAATGTGCTCTGGAATGTTCATTAATCAGAAAACCTTACTGACTAATAACACAAGCCTATGCATGTGTATTCAGAATAGAAATATGCCACACTATGTTCAGCAGGGCTAACTCCGATGTAATTGTGCGCATGACTGCAGTTTAAAGACACAAAAGCAAAACCACTAAAAACATGCAGCAAGACTTAGCTCTTGCCTACTTCTTGCTGAAATGCAGTTATACTTCACAGACACATATTTAAGGGATGTAGCTGCAATGCACCCGTCCTCATTGTCAGGAAGGTGTGCCGTGTTTTACATCACCCGGCAGTTGGAGTGGGAAGACCTCTCTCAAGTTCCAGAGGGGTTAAGCAGTCTGTAAAAATGAACTCTGACCACGCACAAAGATGTTTTTAGCACCCATTACTGCACCAGACCTACCTGTCTTACTCTGCATTATCCACACTTGGAGCTCTACAAGACTGTGAGCATAGAAACACTCGTCATCCCGTGAACAGCCATAACGAACTTCATGCCGGCACAAATCTAGCTGACACTGAGCGTGAAAAGGTCGTATCTTAGAATACTTTACTGTCGTTTCCTGCAGAATGTGGACAAGGCACCTAGTTGTTGTTTTAAAAAAGGTGAGTGTCAGTAAAAGAAAGTTTCGGAAAAGCTGCTTCAAAAGATTTTTGGTTTAGGCAATGAATATTTAAGCCACCAACACCAGAAAGAGGTTTATATGCTCCAATTTAAATAAACAGGAGACTCCTGTCAACATTCACTGTGGTCTACCATGGTTTCCTCTTGCCATGTTGCAGAACCTGCAAAACCCATCATCTTAACCAAGCTGAACTTGATTAAATTTGCTTTAATCAATAATACACACCAGGTGTGGGAGCCTTTGGCCCTCCAGAGGTTGCTGTGCCACGGCTCCCATCATCCCTGGCTATCAGTCATGCTTGCTAGAGCAACATCTGGAGAGTCAAAGGTTCCCCACACCTACTTTAGAACAATTAATCCTACTTAGCATTTGTTTATTACAGAGATGGGGTGCTGAGACTGAGAAGGTGATTTATTTACTCATTCATAGGAATAATTATATACCACCCACACATAAAATATTAGGGCACAATACGGGGGGGCATTAAGGTAGCAAGAAACAATCACTAAAATGACTAGCTACTCAAGAGAATTTGAGACAACTGCACGGGCCTGCCAGCATAAAAAATAATCTCCAGGAGACACATGATAGTCAAAAGCATGGTTAGGCAAACTAAGGCCCAGGGGCCAGATCTGGCCCAATCACCTTCTAAATCCGGCCCGCAGATGGTCTGGGAATCAGCATGTTTTTACGTGAGTAGAATGTGTCCTTTTATTTAAAATGCATCTCTGGGTTATCTGTGAAACATAGGAATTCATCCCCCCCAAAAATGTAGTCCAGCCCCTCACAAGGTCTGAGGGACAGTGTACCGGTCCCCTGCTGAAAAAGTTTGCTGACCCCTGGTCAAAAGCAAGGATGTCTCAGCCAAATCTCTTGTGGAAGAATCTTCTACAGCGTGGGACTGGCTATGCTAAATGTTTGATGCCCGACCGAGGCCAGCTGGGCCTCTGTATCACTGAGGGCGACCAACAGCACCCCTCCAGATGATCTCCATGGCTGAGTTGGGACACAGTGGCTCAGGGAGTCCTCAAGGGACCCTGAACCCACATTGTTCAAGGGCTTTGCATAGCGAGACAAGATCCTTGGGCCTGGGCAGCTTCCTTAAGGACACCTAGTGCATTTATGGCAAAGGAGACTTTTCAGATGGAGGCTTCCTGATCTGCAGCCTAGACACTATACTACTCCTGGTCCTGTTGTATCATTTGATTCAGGATTCTAGGAAGCAGATCAGAGTATTTGATCCACCAAGCCCAGTCCCAGATGGGCAGGCGCTCTCTCAGCAGAGGCCCTCCCCATCACCAGCTACCATGAGCCTTTATTTTAGCTGGGGATGTCAAGGATTGAGGCTGGCATGCAGAGCAGCTGCTGTACCACTGAGCCACAGCCTCCTCCCCGTAACTCCTGCTTCAGGCTCACCTGATTGGGGAAACATCTAACATGTGTTCCAGGTCTGTAACACTACGATCCACCTGTACAGCTGACAGAAATCACCCCTGTTCCCACAGAATCCAAGGAAAGCTCGAACCAACACAAAATGTTAGAGGGCCACGAGCCAACCACTGGGAGAACTAAACAGGCCTCGAAATAAAAATGAGTAGGATTTGGAACCTAAATGCAGTCGTTTTACAACAGCACAATGACGAAATGCAGCAGACCCACAATGGCTCCTGAATTCAACCTGACTGCCACGTATAAAGAAACGTTTTCATAGTTGTGCTGTTGCTATGGCTGGAAGACCCAGATAGGGACATAGGAAGCTGCCTTATAGTCAGACCACTGGCCCATCTTGCTCAGTACTGTCTACACTGACTGGCAACAGCTATCCAGGGTTTCAGGCAGGGCTCTCTCCCAGCCCAGACTGGGCGAGAGATATCACTGGGGATTTGAACAAGGACCTTTTGGATGCAAAGCATATCTACAGTCCACACAATTTATTTAACAGTTAAGGGAAACTAGAACACGCACATGCATCTGTAATACACACAGAGAGGTATTTTAAAATTCAGGAAAGACAAGATATAGGGATTATCCACGTACTTGTTGTCTTCAAATTCGTGCTTAGCAGGGTGAGAGCAGTAAGAGGCGTTGTCCTTGTTTTTGCTTATTATTCTTGGTTTATGCTCAAAACATTTCTGAAAAACAAAAACAAAGTGCTTTATAACAAGAAGAGGGGGAAAGGCACCTGCCTGCTATCAGAAGACGACGGCGTCAACTTTGGATTTGATATCCCGCTTTATCACTACCAAGAGGAGAGGAATCTCAAAACGGCTAACATTCTCCTTTTCCCTTCCTCCCCCACAACAAACACTCTGTGAGGTGAGTGGGGCTGAGAGACTTCAGAGAAGTGTGACTGGCCCAAGGTCACCCAGCAGCTGCATGTGGAGGAGCGGGGAAGCGAACCCGGTTCCCCAGATTACGAGTCCACTGCTCTTAACCACTACACCACAGTGGCTCTCAGCAAACTCAGGTAGTGAGTGCCACCAGGACTGAAGCCATTGAAGAACTGAAGGGAGGAATGAGCAGGCTCTAGAGAACCCTGGAAGATTGCAAAGTAAAAAAGCATCTTTTAAACACCCAACCACCTAAGGAGACCCAAACTACTAAAAGTGGGGATTAGAGGTGTAAGTCAGGACATTCCACTTCAAAAACCTAATTATTCCTGGAAGTTCCCCTAGCACAGGGCTGGGGAAGAGGACCCACTGGGGGATATTTTGATAGGCAGGTAGTGCAATCTAACTCTTAATCACCTGAGGCTGCCAAGACATTAGGTGTCCCACCTTGAAAAGAAAGAATCGGAGGCACATTTGAAGTAAGCTCCAGATTTTTCAATTTTTTTCTTTTGCAGCCTGGGCCCAAGTTTAAGCAGAGGTGCAAAAGGCAGATTCCTGCAGCCAAGCTCAGTGGGGCTTGAATTAGGCACCAGGTTTAAAAGGCACACAATGAGAGCCCCTTTGCAGCTTCGTCTTTACCTGGACTATGCCTGGCCTCACAAATGATATGGGGCAGGTGGACATGGGTTGGGGGGGGGGAATGGCCTCAGAGGCCAAATTAGGACCCCTGCAGATTCTAGGCGCTCAGTGCTGACACAGCACAACTGTGTTGCATGAAATTCCTTTGCCTGGTTCTGCTTAACGTTTGTCAATATGCACCTCACAAAGAAACATGAACTGCCCGTGATGTTCCTGCAGGAGTCGGGATACGGTCAACCTGATCTCTCCACTGCCTTCAAAGAGAGCTTCGCGACTGAAGGCCCCTTTGCGTTCCAGAGTCCACACATCTATTTCTTCTTGGCAGTAAGCAAAGGTGCAATGGCCAGGATATCTGCACTCTTCTTCAGCAGCAACATCTGGAAAACAACAGGACATTACAGTGAGCTTGGAAAGCCTTTACGCAGCATCGACCCTCCTTGCACCCTCACTCATGGCTGTACAGCCTCTGCTTCATTCTGGACCACTGGATGGAAACAGGGAGGGGGATTTCTTTCTGTATTTCCTGCATCTGCCCAGCCCCACATTTTGTTTTGGCCAGAGTAAAGTTACAGCGCAGGTGGCACTGTGGTCTAAACCACTGAGCCTAGGGCTTGCCGATCGGAAGGTCAGTGGTTCGAATCCCCATGACGGGGTGAGCTCCTGTTGCTTGGTCCCAGCTCCTGCCAACCTAGCAGTTCGAAAGCACGCCAGTGCAAGTAGATAAATACTGCTCTGGCGGGAAGGTAAACGGCGTTTCCGTGCGCTGCTCTGGTTTCACCAGAAGCAGCTTAGTCATGCTGGCCACATGACCCGGAAAAACTGTCTGCAGAGCGGACAAACGCCGGCTCCCTCGGCCTGTAAAGCGAGATGAGCACCGCAACCCCAGAGTCGTCCACGACTGGACTTAACTGTCAGGGGTCCATTACCTTTACCTTTAAAGTTACAGAAAGGGCTTATATACGCCTTACCAAACGGCTGGATGTCGCACCTGAATTCTCACCCACGCCTAACCACACCCCTAATTTCAGAAGCAGCCAGACAGGGATAAGCCAGCTTTTCTTTAGCCACTCAAAGAAACGGCTATGAGAGTGGCTGTGCTCTGCCTCCATACCTGGAGGCAGTAATTTTTCTGAATACGTTGCTGGAAACTGCAGCAGAGGGGAGAGGGCTCTTGTGCTCAAGTCCTGCCTGTGCATTTCCCATAAACATCTGGTTGGCCACAGGGACAACAGGATACTGGACTGGATGGGCCATTGGCCTGATCCAGCAGGCTTTTCTTATGCAGGCAATTGGCTAGCTCCTAGCTTCAGTTTTTCTTTTGAGAAGTGGAAATAACCACATCAATTTGCAGGTGTTGTCACAGAAATAATGGCGGAAATACAATGGTATCTCGGGTTAAGAACTTACTTCGTACCGGAGGTCCGTTCTTAACCTGAGGTACCACTTTAGCTAATGGGGCCTCCTGCTGCCGCACAATTTCTGTTCTCATCCTGAGGTAAAGTTCTTAACCCAAGGTACTATTTCTGGGTTAGCGGAGTCTGTAACCTGAAGCGTCTGTAACCTGGAGCGTATGTAACCTGAGGCACCACTGTACTGCTACCCACATTGAGTCTTCAGGAAAGAATGGGCTACAAATGAATGAGCTCAAAATGCATATACCCACGAGTGAAAATCCTCACCTTTACATATATAATACGGTCCCACATACTGTGTTTTTGTTGGCCTTGGCCTAATTTTCTTCCATGATTTATCTTCAGAGTTCTTTATTCTACCTACTAAGATATCCTTCTTACACATGTGCTCTAGATTGGGAAGGTAAGTATAATCCAATACTTTTGGACCTAGAAGAAAACAACAGGGAGGGTTTAAAAAGTCTGTCTTATTATTCACAGCCATTAACTGTAGAACTGAAGGAGGCCAAACCGGAAGGTGACCAACCTCACCTCAGCTTTTAACTTGCATCCTAGAAAGCTAGATCAATAGCTGTGCTTTTGCAAGGCTCCTGTTTTTGGATTCTCCCCAACCCACAAAGCATAAAGGGTAGTTCGGACACCATGTCAAGCCAGGGTTTAGCATTAAACATGCATGAGCTGTCAAGAGCTTTGGGATCTCATCCTCCTCGGCTCAGAAATTTTCCTCTTTGGCACAGAAATCCCTCTTTCAAACCATAGACTGATGGCAGCAAACTACAGTTTGCCCAACACCAGGACAGGAGGGAAGGAACTGCTGTGTCCAAGGGGAGGAAGTGTCAAATCGTAAGGATCTTGACTACTAATCCATCAGACTGAGGTATAAAAAAAACCATAAAAAGCTTTAAAAAGGACACATTGCACTACTGATTCATAGGAGAAGGCAAAGTTCTTAGGCACCATCAGCATCTTGAAAATGTCTAGACTAGAGCTTTTTGCAGAATGGTTATAAGATTAACAAAAATTATTTTAAACCAAAGAATGATTATTATTCATAGGGAGGACAAGTATCATAAACCTAATTTAATTCACTCTGACCAATGTAGCCTAGTCTGATTGAAGAAAATTTTAAATTTGTACTTTTTTTTGTTTGGGGCTACTCTGTTTGTCACCCTGAGAACATAAACTTATGACGAAGGTGCACAGTATAAATTGGCTTTCACCTGCAGATGTTGTTGAACTACAGATGTTGTTGGACTACAACTCCCATCAGCTCAAGTCAGCACTGTAATGGGAGCTGCATCCCAACAACATCTGAAGGCCACCAGGTTGGAGAAGGCTGGTATAAATTATGAAAGTAAAAAGTGATGCTTTTCAGGGTCGCCATTGCACAGAAGTGGTTAAATTATATTGCCCGTTCACAGCAGGTACTTTAAGGATGCTTTTAGGATCCGAACAAGCAATAAAAAGGTAAGCTAAGGTGATGGAAACAGTTGCAAGCCCTCGTCCATCTATCAAGTATTTTAGTCCTTATCCTAGTCAAGAGAAGCAGAAAAGCATTGACACAGACTTCTGCTATGGTCGCTTCAGCTCCCCCCCCCCCCCAAGTTAAGTCATCAACGGCTTTGGCTCCTTACCCTTTTTGATAAAGCATGACTGGCAGGCCTGTCTTAGCTCATGTGTGTTTTCCAGGGGATTTCTTGCAACTAGGGAGGGCGTTGTCGACACAGGTATACTAGGGGGTCCACTGCCAAACACGCTAGAATAGTCATTTCGACCTGGGCTGGAAATCCCAATGTAGTTCTCGGACCCAAACAAACTTGTAGGCCCATTCATCTGCCAGAAGGAACAAAACTGTTTTTTTTAAAAAAGCATTCCATCACCCTCATTGTCACTACATTTTTATCCCAACAACCCTCCAAGAAGCTCAGGACAATGTACATGGCTCTCCCCGCTGAGAGAGAAAGCAGTTGGCTCAAGGCCACCCAGGGAGTTTTGAGTCTAAGTGGGAATTTGAACCCAGGTCCCCATGGTCTCAAGCTCATTTGCTAAAAGGAGAACGAACAAACCAGCAACTCAAGTGGATGAATGTTGGAACTGCAAAGCATTTAGAAAGTTTGTAAAGGTACTTACAAGTCGAAGCGGAGAATTACTGTTTAACGCTGACGTGACATCTCTAGGAACAGAATTGGGTATATCTGTTGGGATCAAGAAAGTCACAGTTTGGGCACACATTTCACAGCTAGGGGAAGTGCAAAGGGCAATGGCAATCGGTCAGGTGAAGCAGACATGCTTCATCCTTGCACAGAACCCCGCCAACTCAACCAAGTGTCTTGGCAAGGAGACCCCCAAATTAGTGTGCTAGAAGGGGGCGAATTGTGCCTTGGAGAATTAGGCCACTCTGCTCCAAACCATTACAGAGAAGATGAGCCCCACCTCTCAGCCGATACAGGGATAGTATATTGCAGTATACAGGGATAGTATATTGTAGTATACAGGGATAGTATATTGTGCTGCAGCAAACAGGAATGAGAGGAGTATGGAAGACTTGCCACTGCATGATTAGGTACAGAGGAAGGCCGGACAATGGGAGAGATATTCATTAGGCTCTCCTGCAGTTGCAACTAAGATGCCCACTCATTGTTCTGGGTAAGTAAACAGAGGTGTAGGGGTGTATGTGTGTGTGAATCCCTGTCGTTGAATCCAACAATAACATTGAGAGTGGAAAGAGAAACAGAAAACAGAAATTACTGTGAGCATTCCTTCTCCTTGGAGATGCAAGGGTATCCTGTGAGGTGAGTTACTCTACTTTACCTTCCAAGTCCACAGAGGCTATCAGAAGTTTAAGATGCACTGAAGTCAGCAGCTACCTCCATGCAAAAGTATGAGGCCCCGTACATGGAAGCCACCATCTGTTAACTTTACTTTCATTAATGGGAAAAATTGTAACTCAGTGGGGAAGCATCTGCCTAGCATGCAGAAGGTCCTGGGGTTCAATCCCTGGCATCTCCAGGTAGGGCTGGGAGAGACCTCAACCTGAGCTGCTGCCAGTCAGGGTAGAGAATACAGAGCTAGATGGGCCAATGGTCTAACTCAGTAAAAGGCAGATTCCTCTGCTCCCAATCCAAAATGGCAACAACAGTGAACTACTTCACAATTCTGTTAGGAAGTAGAGATTGCAAAGCATTCTGCTATATCAGAAATTATGAACACTGGGTCCAATGAGCCCCACGGCACTACGTTCTACTATTTCTTAGTAAGGCAAAGGCTGCTTAGATTATACAGGCTACACCTAACAGGGTTTGGTGAATTAAGCCTAGCCTTACCTCTTTTGGAATCACTGATTGAGAAAGTAGTTAAAGAGGAACAAAAGCTGTCCAGGCCAGAAACCAAAGGCTGGGAATACATTTCTGAAAAAGAGGCGGCAGGAACAAATCCAGGCCCGACTGACAATGTCCCGAGCAAAGGAGTAGAGAAAGGTATGCTGGGAGCCATGGTGGCTGTTGGGATGGCTCCTCGGACAACCGTGCTGGGCTAGGAAGAGAGAAGAAAGTTATTTGCTACTAAATGCAGGTAGCCGATCTTTCACTTTTAGTGATCTGGTTTTTGTTTTAAGCCTTCTCTGTTGAAGTAGTGCTAGAGCTGGTCTATACATGGCACCAACTTGAGTTCCTGTTCATGATATCACTGGGCACAGCATTTGCTTCGCATGCAGAGAGTCCAAGGCTCAATCTCTAGCATACTCTGATTTGAAAAAAGACAGGTATCAGGGTTTGTAGAAGACCCTCCCCTGCCAGAGGCCTAGGAGAACAGCTGCCAATCAGTAGAAAGCTTTAGGCTGAAAACATCGAAGCCCTGACTCTGTATAAACCAGCTTCTTACACCCGTATTCCAGGGGAGGTGGTAGAACTCTTCCCTTCCCCACAATGACAAAGGACATGCCATTAGAAGATTCCAAATAGCATATTCCATAAAAGATCTGTGACCCCAGAGAGCTGCTGCCAGTTAGAGCAGACAATTCTGGGCTAGATCATCCAGAAGTACAATTACATTTAAGGTCATTTCAAGGAGGGAATGCCCTGTGGCAAAATTGAAATGCAGACCGGCTCCAACAGACCAATGCCAAGAGGCATGCAAGTCCAGACCTTGAAATCTTGCAAGACTAATATTGCTATCCAAGGTCCTAAACTTGCAAATATTTATGAATTCATGCTTCAATAAATGACAAGAGCAGCAATAGGACTAGGTGGAGTCAGCAGCACTTCTTTAAAATGTGCTTTAAAACACTGTATCTTTGTACAAAGCAGCCTCAAAATACAGTGAGATTAATACTTAAGCTTAAGTAATTTTTAATACCGAACGCCTTGCTCTACTGACACACTTAGAGGCACATCAGTCTGAAGGTATCACAATTTAAGGCTGCAACACATGCGTATAACACCGTGTTCCTTCTGTTGTTTTTATAAGAATAAATGAAAGCCGACTCACCATGACACTTTCCCCAGAATCAGAAACGGAATCAAGCAACTCATCTAGCTCATCTCCAATTATATCATCTCCATCCATGCAGTCTAAACAGACTTCAGGTACAATGAAAGATCCTCCATTTGCCAGCGAGGTGGCAGCGAGTAAACTCTTCTCGGCTGGAAGGGTGATCAGAGACGCCATTGGCAATGGAGACAGATCGCTTGAAACTTCAGGTGTAAAACTGGAAGGGGAGGAGGAGGAAGAAAGAATCTTTTCCTTCCAATTGGAAAAATCTGAAACAGATTTCGATCGGGGAAGAGAGGCATCTTAGAAGAGGGGTTCTCAGGGATGGAGGCAAACCTCCCAAAGGAGGCACAGAGATTAAAAAAAGCTTTGGAAACTGTCTACCAATGGAAGCTGGTCCATGAGAGCAAATGGGTCACTGTCCCACCAACCTCAACCTGCCCTCTCCTGTATGCCTTCAATGAAGAATCCATGGGGGGTGCTGACTTTCAGCTTCCTCCTCATTAGTCTCAGTGTTGCCCTGGTAGTACTAAGGGGGAAGGGCAAAGCTAAAACTAACTGGCTCTGCCTGTCATTAACTCTGGCTCCACCTAACGTTTTCCTCCCTGCCTTCTGCCATAGCCAATGGGCACAAGACACCATTGCTACCGCCTCCTTCCTGAACCCTCATGACATGGCCCTGACCTGTGGACTAAAGGCCAGCCTGACCCCAGGCTGCTTCTCTCTCTGCCCCCAGCAACAGTCAAAGTGACCCAGGAGTCTGTACACCCCACCTGTCATGCCAATTTTAACCATTCATGGAAAACACTGGCAATCATCAAGCACACACAGAGCTTAAATTGCAAAACTCTTCTGAACTCCTCTGACTCAGCTAGAGACTAATTTCCAAGGTCCTAAAAGAGGGAAAGAGAGTGACTTTTTATGAATGGGAAAGAAGTGCAGCATGTGAATGTCTTCCCCCAGAACAGAGGCAAGGCCCATATTGTTTAGGTGGCCAGGCTCCCAGGGCAAGCTTGGCTAGCGCTTAAGAGAACGCAGACATTTGAGCAACACATGTTGAACTGCAAGGGGGAACATCTCAAGGAACACATCCACAGGGAGCCTATGCATTTGGCAGGTGCATTCAGAGACAGATAACGTCTCGTATGCTTCAGCCAATTATCAGGGGATTGGCAGCAATCTGCTTGCCTATCTGGAAGACAATGTATCAGCAATCTACAAGCTGGGAGGATGCAAGGGTTTCTCCCTCACAATGGAAAACGCAAGGCTAACTGCCATGGAGATTGCCCAAACGAAGAAAAAGCAGGCAGGACACAGCTCCCGAGAGCAGTCTGAAATGAAATCTGACCACGTTGAAAGCAGAACTTTTATATAACATTCCCCTTTAAATCCAGGAAGCCTCACCTGATTCAATATCTTCTATAGAAGTATTTGAACTCTGCAAGCAAGCAAAATATCTGTCATCAGGATGTTTGCACAGCAAATGCCTCAGGCAGGCATTTTTCTTTTAAAAAACGCAAGCGCACAGCCTACTAGGAACCCAAAGGCCACTTACTCTGCATGCTTACACCAAATCAAAGCTTACATCAAAATCATTTTTGCACTGTTCAACAGCGTTGGCTCTAACCCAAATACTTGTAAGATTAAGGGGAATCATATTTCTCTTTTTAAGAGTCACATTTTCAATGTACGGACAGGAAAATGAACTCACTTCACACATGGAAGGCACAATACCTTACCTTACTTGATACTTCTCCAGAAACAGGGTTTGGGGAAGGCTGCAATTAAGCATACCATCATAAATAACCAACACAGAAGAGAAAGCTTACAAAACCAGTACGTAAAAAATGCTTCTACTTACTTTTGCTCTAACATAGGCTTTTCTTATTTTTAATCCAAGTTTCTGAGCCAGTTCTTGGGTTAATTTTATTACACTTTCGTCCTGTTTTTAGAAAAAAGATAATCCAATCTAAGGAACTTCTGCATAGAAAGGTTCCCAAGTTTTTCATGCAGCAGTGTAACCCATAAATACCCCCACCCTTACTCACTAGCACGTGATCAAGACTTTGCCTGCAACTTCTGTCGCAGAACTCTACCGGGGGCGGGGGACATGACATCATACACTCGCCAAAGGCTAAGTGTGAGGTGCTTGATGGCTGGCCGTACTTACTGGATTACTGCTACGCTAAAAGTCTATGAACAAACTCCCAAGCTTCCCTAGTAGGGCAACACCCAGGAAAAATATTCCACTGCGCATTGTTCCCACAACACAGGCAATGACCACCGAATGCCATTTCATTTGCCAACACAGTACGTGATCTGCTTACTTGCGGCACTGCGAGAGAGCACTTAGCAACTGCATCATAGGCCTCCTTGTATCTTCCCAATTCTTTTAAGGCTTTAGATTTCCGGTAGAGAGCTCTGAAATTGTTTTCGTTCAGTTTTAAAACTATCCCACAATCTTCCAAAACTTTATCATGCAAGCCCTGCAACAAACAAACAGGCTTAGATTCACTACTAGAATTGAGGACTGAAGGAATGCAATTGCATCTGGGGCGGCGTTGCAGGGGGAGAAGAGAAACACACTTAATATACCACATACTATTTTCTAGACCAGGGCTGGGGAACCTCTGGCTCTCTGGGTGATGCTGAACTACAACTCCCACCAGCCAATGGCCAAGAGTGATGGGAGTTGTAGTTTGAGAACATCTGGAGGACCAATGGTTCCCCACACCTGTTTTAGGTGGTGCATAGGGTGGCAACATGTGGAAGACCAGGGAGGGAAATGAACCACAGAAATGCTGGATCTCTGAGTTCTTCTGATCACAAAAAGATACGTGGTATTTCATGTTGTGAAACCCCAGCTAAGCTTTCCACCTCCATCACTTAGCAGTTAAGTATGAAGCAAGAATCAGATAGCTTTCAGTATCAAAGCTATAGTCCTGGGCTGGATCATAAATTAAAATCCAGCTCCCTGAGAGGTACCACGTGGTCCCCGAGAGGTTAAACTAGATGTAAAAAAAATTTTTAAGCCTCTGTGACAACATAGCTGGCCAGTCTACCCTTCAAGGGGTTCCTTAAGCTGCTGACCAACTATCCCTCAATAGCTTTTCAGAAAGGAAATTCAGCTCTTAATCAGGCTTGGAAACATCCTCCCAGTTTCTTAATACAGCACTTATTAATAAAAAAAAATTCTTTTCCACCCTTCTGGTGTCCACACACCACTCACCTTCTTTGAATAACATGCTATGCGATTAACATGCAGCTTCTCTAATATTTCGTCAGAAATGTGAATCCCTTCAGAATTGGCATAATCTGCTATGTTTAAGGCTTCTGAGTAGTGGTTCAGCGATCCTTCCCACTTGCCTTCACGGTACTCATCGTTCCCTTCATTAAACAGATTTTTAACAAGCTCTCGTATAAATATCTGAAACGCATTTTTAAAAAGAAAATGAATTTATTAGATTTCTTACCTGCCCTGCACTGTGAGGTCCCAAGGGCAGGTTACAACAGTACAATAATACAATTATAAAAAAAGCAATTCCAAACAAAAACAAGACAAAATTATACAGATTATACAAGGGAGGTTGGTCCCCCAAAACAAAACACCTTAACTATCAAAGGTGAGGGTAAAGAGGTGCGTCTTCATCAGAAGCTGTAGAATAAAGATGATAGACACGCCTCTGCAAAGAGAACATTTCACAATTTTGCGTTACGTGCTCCTAGGCAGATTCATACCTTCAAAAATGCAATAGTCACCTTCTAAAGTGGGACTAGCTGTCTTTTTTTTCAAGCAGCACCAGCTGTTTACCAGCCCCTTCTGAAGCAATTACGACTGAAGTCCCTTAGCAGGAACTGCTGACAAAGCAGTCGAGCAAAAAAAAACAAAACCAGGAGATTAAAAAGGTAAAAACAACAGCACAGGCTCAGGCTCAGGGCCTCTGCCATGGTTTAGGACAGGGGTCGGCAAGGTTTACCTTGCCTGGGCCGGTTCACTCCAGCAGAGATCCCTCCATGGGCTGGACCATGCACGCGCATGAGCACACATGGCCGCAATTTCTGACGTCTGTGCATGCGCAGACGCGGTTTCCGACACCGCGGAAGCGAGTCCCCGCACCGAGCTGCACCGGTTTAATGCAGAATGCAGGGACTCGTCGAGCGGGCAGCTCGGTTCGGGGGCGGCTCATGGGTTAGTCAAATGACCCCCGCGGGCCACTTGTGGCCCATGGGCCTTAGATTGCCTACCCCTGGTTTAGGAGAAGTGACTTCAGGTTCTAGGACAGAAGAAAGGCAATACACTAGAGGAAGGGAACCTTTTACAGAACAAGGCCAAATTCCCTGCAGTGGTGAGCAGAGCAATACACCAAACCTTTGACATTTGTTGCCTATTTTCTACATCGCAGCAAGAGGTATATTGCTATCCTCACCGTCGTGTTCTGGATTACACCTCTCTCAGTGAGCTGCCTCACATCAAACTGGAACAGTTCACCAAGCATGACCAAACAATAAAGGAAGAATTTAAATCATGTTTTACAAGTCCAAAGAAAGTAATGACTCCCACCCACTGCAAAGTCCCCTATGTCTCTGGTAGAGAAGTTCATAAATGAACACCATTACCTCATATTGTTCTTGAGTCCCTGGGTAAGGTAAAGTAGACCTGGGGGGGGGGGAGAGTAAAATACAAACAGAGAGTCAGATCTTGCCCAGGTCTTGTTCAAAGAGAGGTTTACACATCCAAAAAACTTGCCAGTCAGATATAGGAATGGTATTGCATAAATGTTTCCATTCTTAAAGGTAATGTATTTCTCATCAACTGACTTTCTAGTCTCTGCAACTTAAATCCTCTTCTGGGCTCAGTTTCCTGCAATCTGCAGAGTCCAGAGTTTATCCCTCAATTGATCAGTTAGGCTAATGGATTAGAAGACTGTGGAGCTTTTAAAATGCAACCAATTATCATAGCTACACTCTGGAATCCACTGCAATAGTCACATAAGTTCTTGCCAGTGGCAAACTGAGTCCTGAAGAGAAGCAGACTATTTTTTAAAAGTACCTTTAAGTGCAGCATCTGCTTTGGACAACAAGGTCTGGAAAGCTCTGCATAGCTCAAAAATGCTGTAGAAATCATTCAGCACAGAGTTAAGACTACTGGCTAAGAGTGTGACCTTCAAGTCAGGAAATACCCATTGCAGATCTCATCTCAGCCACGCACTCTTAAGCAAAACACTGTCCTCTTGGCCTGAGGGTTTGCTTACACCCAATAATAGTGCCCTGCCTATGGACACGATTGTGGAAAGGGCTACTAAGATAATGTACATGAAGTGTTCTTGACACTTGAAAATAAAATATTTACATGCACACACAAGTATTTTATGTTAAATCAGACATGGAGAACCTGTGGCCCTCCAGAATATCATTAGTAATTAAGTAATTAAAATTCTATACTGCCCTTCATCTGAAGATCACAGGGCGGTTTACAATGTAAAAACACAAAAATACATACCACAATAACAACCAAAAACAATATCCTCACACACACACACACACAGTTGAAAAGGCCATAGTTTAATTAGCCATGGATGTTTACCGTATTTCTCGCTCCATAAGACACACTTCTCCCCTCCTTAAAAGTAAGGGGAAATGTGTGTGCGTCTTATGGAGCAAATGCAGGCGGGAGACAGGCGGGCAAATCCCCCAAGAGCCGCACACATGCTCCACGCGGCTCTTGTGGGCTTTTCCCCAAGGAGGGAGAAAGGCAGCCCGTCATTGATGGGCTGTCCTTCTCCCACCTTGTAGAAAAGCCCGCAAGAGTCGCGCTTCCTTTAAAGAGCGCACGGCTCTTGCTGGCTTTTGTTGGAGGTGGGGGCTTTTCCCCGAGGAGTCAGTGACGGGCTGCCCTTCTCTCTCCTCGGGAAAAGCCTGCAAGCGCCGCACACACACTCCACATGGCTCGTGAAAGGGAGTGCTGAGCAGAGCCTGGGATGCATACAGGCTCTGCTCAGCGCTCCCTTTAAAAATACTTTTTTTCTTGCATTCTCCCTCTAAAAACTAGGTGCGTCTTATGGAGCAAAAAATACGGTGATTAGAACATGGATGTCTTTGCCTAGTTCCTAAAGATATGTAATGAAGTGGCCAGGTAAGCCCCCTTGGGGAGAGCATTCCACAAACAGGAAGCCACTGCAGAAAAGGCCTGTTCTCATGTTGCCACCCTCTTATGGAGGAGGCACATGAAGAATGGCCTTAGATGATGATCGCAGGGTCCAGGTAGGTTCAGATACTGCTGAACTACAGCTCTCATCAGACCCCACAAGGATGGTCAATGCCTAGGGATGATGGAAAATGTAGTTAAGCAACATCCAAAGGGTCACACCTATGTTAGATCATCAAGCTATTTTAGAATGTGTTTCAGAGAAAAAGAGAAGAAAGAGGACAAAAGCAGCAAGACTCAGAGGGCTGAGTTTCCAAATCTCAAGACCTCAACTGAGGATTTTCATCCCTGTCATATATTGACTGAAGCATCAGGAACTGACCTCAGTGGCTGCTTGAGAACAGCATATGGCTTCAATAACCCTGATCATAGGGATAACCCTGAAAAAGACTGAAAGGGAGCTTTCCTCAAAGCAGAGATGCTCTTTAGTAACATGCTCCAGGGCATTGCTCTGGCTGAAGGGGGAGCATGTCTCTGACAGGGTCCCACAATTTAATACAAGCTGGGAGGGCCCCCTTGAGCCTGATCCCTGTGGAGAAGGCTTTTCCGCATCCCTCTGCATGTGCAGAGGAAAACTACCTTTGTACTTGAGAATTTTAATTTATTTACACCCAAACCCTCTCCCCCCCCCAAAAAAAATGAAAAGGTGATGAAAAGATGATACTGCCTACAGTGATGCTGCTGAGCCTGGACAAACCAAGACAGACAGCACAATCGTCTGCATCTTTACTCAGAAGTTCAGCCGCACTGGGTCCGACAGGTTTATTCCCAAGTAAGTGAGCACGTGATTGCAACCTAAGGAACATTCTTCTCAAAGGGACATGGGACACAGCCAGTTTCAAGCATTGCGCTGCTCATGTGTTTATTCTGAAAGGGCAAAGCTCGCTAATTGTTTGATATGACAACCCCCCTCCCCTTTTTTCTAAAGCATCGTGTTAATTTAAACCAATGCTACCGACCAAACATAACCCATCCACCACACAGGTTTCCAGTCACCAAGGTCTTACTGTATAAACTGCAGCCCTTTCTTAATCTCCTGCAGTCTGATGCTTCTATCCACGGAAACATTGGACATGTTATCATGAACACCCAATTCTTCAGCGTGCAGCTTCTGCAACAGAAATGACAGCGGGTCATTGGCTTGTATATCAAGCTGTTGGGAGTAATTTATGGACGAGAAGAACAATTTTAATCTCTGAAAAATACAGGCTATAGGTTAGTTCACTAAACCAAAGCTTGGTGCTACAGGAATTAGCCTAGCCTCTCTCCTGAGCTCAACTGCTCCCCCCCCCCACGCCCTTCCTCTTCAGGCACAGCTGCAAGAAGGAATGTGGAAGCTTTCACTGCAATTTCTGAGTGACCACAGTTTGCCATGTTGCTCAAATTCCGAAGACCTGTGGTTAGTTTAACTGCAATTAAACCAAAAAAAACAAAAAAAGCAACTTCAAACCATTGTTAATAAAATCCATTAACCATAGTTTGGGGTCAGAAGATATGTTCAACCGCAGTTAACCTCCTCCCTGCAGAAAGCCTAGGCTTGTTGTGACACTAAACCATGGTATACCTTTACAACTGAATACAGCCTATGTGTTCACAAAATATAAGTAGATAACTTTTAAAAGGAATTCGGCTTATCACATGACACCACCCAAAAGCACATAGATACAGATACACCAAACTGGTTTAAAAAAGACTCCAGATCCGTCCATTGGAGAAAAATCAATTAAGTCTCATGTAATTATTTGTTTCCCAATGCACGAAAGCAACGACATAGCAGACAGTTCCAGAACGATCAACAAGAGATTGGTATGATCTCCTTGCACATCACAATATAACCAAGTTAATGACAACTTTGGCTTCTTTGTTCCTCCTTACAAGTACACAAGAGAAACAACCCACAATCCATGGCTTATCATTATATCAAACCAGGGATCATGATTTGTTTCATTCTAAACAAACTACATTAGTAAGCAGATCAGAATGCACCCCAACTGCCTCTACCCAAGCATGCTCTTCAGTAGTACCTGGAGGGGTGGGAAAGGAAAAAGACCTCTCAGTGAGGGGCTACAGGTAGAAACAGTAAACTGTCCCCAGCAGACTCAGACTCTCCCCATTAGTAAGGAAAGAACAAACCATTAAATTTGGTGTACATAAAAACTGGGCCAACGAAATATTTCTGAAATGCAGCCATAAGTAGTAAAAACATGTGAAATATAAGTAAAAAAATAAAAGTCACAAAATTTAAATCAATTTCATAAAATAAAATAAATAGGTGAGCCAGGTTTAAAAGTGGGGGGGTTATGGGTACTTAAAGGGGGGCAAGGGGTAGAAACACTGATTTTAGAGAGAAAGAATTATCTGCAATTATACATATCTGGTTTGGATAGAAATTCTGACTTTCAAGCTTTAGGGTAAGAACTGACTTGTCAGGAATTGACAGCAGTCTCAGTTCCAAATTAAATTCCAAAGCAGCCTCTACCAAATGGAGTCATCATTGTCAACTGATTGAATTAGCAATGATTAGTAAATACACGGGTGGCGCTGTGGGTAAAACCTCAGTGCCTAGGACTTGCCGATCGTATGGTCGGCGGTTCGAATCCCCATGGTGGGGTGAGCTCACGTCGTTCGGTCCCAGCTCCTGCCCACCTAGCAGTTCGAAAGCACTCTTAAGTGCAAGTAGATAAATAGGGACCGCTTTATAGCGGGAAGGTAAACGGCGTTTCCGTGTGCTGCGCTGGTGCTGGCTCACCAGCTGCAGCTTTGTCACACTGGCCACGTGACCCGGAAGTGTCTTCGGACGGCGCCAGATCATGGCCTCTAGAGCAAGATGAGCATGCAACCCTAGAGTAGGACACGACTGGCCCATACGGGCAGGGGTACCTTTACCTTTAGTAAATACTCAGAAATCCTACACCTGCTCTTCTGCACACATCACAAGAATTCTGAGCTGTTTCTTAAAATTGCACTGGAATTCCTCATGCTGAGAGACTTCATGGAAAGGCAGGCAACAGTAAACACCAGACCCTCAGCCACTAGACAGGCTGCTACAATCCCCTGTACAGAACTATTGTGCTTACAATTATAAAATCACTGACAATTCCTAGGCAAACAATCACAACAAAGAGCGGCACCAGCACATTGAGAAGAGTCACTTTTTATTCCATTATTGCAAAAACAAATTTAGAAGGGGGCCCCTGCATAACCCTGTTAACTATGAAGAGAGAGGAACTATGCCTGACAAAGGGAATGTTTTGATGCAAGCAACCTGTTACCAAATTAGCACAAGAGAGGAGCAGGGGCAAAGAAGTTAGAATGGTGCACCAGAAGGTACCAATTTTGTGTTTTACCTCTCAGTAAATTGGTGTCAACACTGAATTAGGCAACCTTCTAAAATGTCACTCTTCATGGCAATCTTAAACTAACCTCTCACATTTCCAAGGTCCTGATAAAGGTAGTTGTAGTTGTGCATGGGGCAGGAAACCTGTGTTCCTCCAAACACAGGACTACAATGCCTTTTGCTGGCTGGGGCTGATGGGAGGTGGAGTCCAACAGGTTTCTCATCCCTGCTGTAGTGTTTGAAATCAGTTAGGCAAACCACTTCATGCATCAGTGGAAGCGAGTTCTGCCCCACAGAAGCTTATTATTACAATAAATGTGTTAGTTGCTAAAATGCCACTAGACTCTAGAAATTTTTTTTGGCTAAAAACCAAATAATAATAATAATTCCAATTGCTGCAACATAAAACTGAAACTGTTATGAGAAAAATGTTAGAGCACAAAAAACTTCTTCAGAGTCACTATTTTATACTGTTCTTCTTTAAAGTGCAGAAACGCTTTTGTATTGTCATGTGGTTCAGACATATGACATTATTTTATACTGTTTAACGCTGAAACCACCACTGTTCAGCCCACAAGGGCAGAATAAGCTGCTTGAGGTACACAGAAGTCTCTCTTATATATTATATCCATTTTAAAATTGACTGGAGAAATCTAGACAGCAAACCTGCCCCAGGGTACAGTAGGAAGATTCAAGATACTGCACTCATTTTGAGATAGGAAAATAATCTAATAATCCCATGAAAGGTCTGCCTCTGCATATATTCAGTTTTAATGGAGAACAGCAGCATCAAAAAATGAGCTAAAAGAGAAGCTTGACAGCTGGGCAAAGTAGAGTATTTTTTACAGCTTCAGTTTATTGTGCAGCAATTCCTAAAGCAGTTTCTATTTCAGTTTTCCTTTTGCTTCCTATACAGTTCAGTACGCTTTTGTTGTCAGCATATGGACAATCCAGAGCACATGGAGTATGCTGGCCTCATTTTACTTAATTTACTGGCGTTCATAAGTTGCCTTGCTGCCAAAAGGTGCCCACACAGCAGTATAAATACACTTATTTCACTTCTACCTCATATTTAAGGCAATACAACAATGGAGTAAGGAGTCAGGCAAAATTATATGGAAGAGGCTAGCAATAAAACAGATAAAAAGCTTGGTGGAATAAAACAGTATTTATGGTCTGCTTAAAGCCTATGAGAAAGGCAGCAAAATGAAGCACTTGGGGATGGAAGTCCACGTGTGGGGCCACCAATGAAACCTAATCAACCTTAGAGGAAGGCCAAACAGTACATGAAGTGTCACAGTAAAAAATTTACAATTACAAGATATTTAAGTTTACATACATACTAAAAATAAACAGAACCTGTGCAGCAAAAGTAAGCCTGCAGCAGCAAAGTAACAACCAGTCAAGAGGGAATTAAATGATTCCAAACAATGGAACTGGGTTTTAACTGATTGTCAAAATGACAACAAATGGAGGTGGGGTGGAGAGGTAGATGACACGGAGCTCAAACTTGGGTGCCACAACCCAAAGGGTCCTCATGAACACAGATCTCTCTTCAATTTAATCTTACAGGAGGGAATTGGTTCCAGTAACAAGTTAATGAAAATGGGATCAGCAAGGACAAAAGAATAACAAGCAAGTAGTAATGAGAAGAATTGGACCATCAGCTAACATCTTTCTTTCTAATGGGGAATGCAGATATGGCCATGCCACAGAAGGGACTCAAGACATCTCAGATCTGCCCACAACGTAAGCCACAGCTATCTTTCTAGGCCATGAGATCATGAAAACTGAACTGGTGGGAGAACAGAGGGGTGGGATGGAAGCCACAACAAGAGAGAGCAGCCATACGGAAACTTCAAAAGTCTCTGTGCCGTTATTAAATCTAACAGTTTTGAGCTACCGATGAAAACTCAAGCATTCAACCAAATACTATTACGCTGCTCTCTTTTATGCCAGTCGCTTGGGTAGAAGTTTCGGCAACCTAAAAGTTCATCCTCCTTGAAGATCCAGAGCCTCCATGGGCTGTTATTCACACCACTTCCATATGGGAGTAGCAACATACAAGCGCCTGTAGGCTAGCATTTCTCTTTCTGCCAAACAACCGTCCAAACTCCCACTAGTGTTCTTCCACACGCGTGTACACCCCTTTTAATAAACTTCCTTTCGGCATCGCCAGCCACCAGAAGAACTTTGCGGGCAAGGCGCGGGCATCCATCTCATTCAACCAGCCGCTCTCCTGGCACCTTCAAGGCAGAGGAGGATCGGCGGCAACCACAGCTCCCGCTACACGCGCGCCCGGGAAACCAATCTGCCCTCGCCTCCAAGGTGCCAACGGGACTTCGGGGAGGTTCTTCGGCCTCGCCCGCATTTGAGCTTCCGCGCGGGAATGCCGAGCACCATCCCGGCTCCCTGCCCCAAACCACCTCCCGCGACGTAGCCTCTTCTTGACCCGTCAAAGCAAGGAGCACCACGTCGCGCGCGCCTCAGGAAGGGCAAGATCCAGGCTCAGGAAGGCTTGTGCCGCTATTTATTATTATTTATTATTATGGTTCTAGACCGCCCTTAGCGTGTGTGACCCCCCCCCTAAATCTGGACATTATTTGAGGCCTGTCTCCTCCGCCCCCCCCCTTTCCCTGGGGCCACAGACACCCCATTCCCTTCCCAAAGAGCAACAAGGGGGCTCCTCATGAGCCTCGTCCACCTCCCCGCCCCCAGCCCCGGCCCGAGGCGGGAGGCGGAGCCGCGCCACCATCCCGCTCCCTCGCAGGCCTTGCCGGGCGGTGAAGGCCTCCCCTTGCCTCGGGGCGCGGGCCTCACCTGCTCCCTCAGGCCAGGAGGCCGTGTAGCTGCTCCTGCTGCTGCTGAGGAGGCGAAGACAGCGCGGCGGAGGCACGACGAGCCAGGCCCCTTTCTCTGCCTCTCCGTCTCTCTCTCCCTCTCCGCGCTTCCTTCCTCTGGCGTGCCTTTCCGGCCTAAGGCCCCCGGCTCCTCTCGCCCGCAGCGCCCTCTACCGCTCGGAGGCCGCCTGGCGGCGCCACAATGAGGGAGCCTCCTCCAAGCGCGGCTTCGGCTGATTGGACGAGGCGGGGAGCGACGTGAGCCTCTGTGGGAGGCGGGGCCTCGGACGCCGCTCTCGCTTTCCCCTCACAGAGATGCCGCCGCTTCCCATTGGCTGTCGTTTGATTTCCCAGGGCACGCCTCCACTGCCTAGTTCGCCGCCTCCTCATTGGTCGAATTGACAGGAGCCCTCCCGCCGTTGGCTGCCGTTCTATGAGTCGGCGCCGCTGATAGGGCGCGTGCGTCCGGCCAACCGCCGATCTCTGCGAGTCCCGCCCTTCCCCTGACCGGGAATTAGAGTTGTTCTGTGTTCCTGAGGAAAGGCGGGTAAATGAGGCGGGGGTGCGGGAGGCTTTCCGGGGGGCGCCGCTGGTAGATGGGGTGCGGGCGTCGCCTGCCATCCTTTTTTACCCGAAGGGTTAGTCACCGGCGTTTGTCTCAGGAGGGGAACGTGACCGGCTGTCAGGTTGAGGAGAAAAGAGAGCCGGCTGTACTGCGCATGCGGGCTGCGGTGGCCTCGCGTACCCTCCCGCCTTCAAACCACCAGGGACAGTGCGCCTGCGCACGGCCCTCCTGGAACATGGGAGGAGCTTTCCCGAGGGGGCGTGTTTTAAAGGGCCCTCGTTGAGAAGTGGAGGCGTTTTCTTTCTCCGGCTGGCGTCACAGTCAGCCCTTGTGACGTCACTCTGATGACGCTCGAAAAGGCCATTCAAAACCCTAAAAGCAGTGAGGGGGAATCGCACAGAGAAGGGGTAAAATGGCTCCCTACCCATTAATAATAATAAAAAAACACAATACGGAAATTCAAAAACTCCTTAAAGGTCATAATTCTGGCACTTTTGAAACCTGTTTTAGTTGTCAGACTTGCTCACTTTTGCAGCCAAATGTAGTGGGTGGCCTTATCCAGACAAGGGCACATCTGCAGGGGAGCCATCACTGAGAGACTTCCCAGTGTGCAGTGCCATCAGCTCAAAATGTTGTTTTGTTGCATACTGGTTTTGGTGGTAGGATTATGAGATTCCACAAGCGTGTGAATGCACTTTGGTGGCTAGGATTGCCTAACCTGATGGGTAGGCAGGGAAGGAATTTCTGCAGAAAACTTAATTCAGCAGGGATTTAAGCAGTAATTCATGCCACAAGCATAAAAGGAGTGATCAGCAGAAGTTTTGGGGGGGAAATACAGGGGATGAGATTGTCTCATCATTTATGTTCCCAACCCCATCATTGTGTTCTGCGTGAGAAGGCATTCAGCAGATAATAATTTTTATTTATACCCCGCCCTCCCCAGCCAAGGCCGGGCTCAGGGCGGCTAACAAGCAATTATAAAAATAAGTTGAATGAATACAATACAATAACCATCCTATCAGGGGGTCCATTCAGCACAATGTTGGAATCAGGCCTTTAGTGTGGTGACACTTGCCCTTTGGATATATTTGGGTTTTCCAACGCCATCTGGGTGCCCAGCATGAGAACAGGATGCTGGACTAAATGAGCTATTGACCTGATCCAGCAGGTTCTTGTGTCCTTAACTCTCACTAGTTTTATATCAGACAGGTGCCTTCTCTGTTATTTTGGTGCCCATTGAGTATGTTCTAAAAGTCTCTCCTAAATGGAGATCTGACTCTCCAAGAGACAGTGGTGTTATTCACTGAGTCCAGAAAATAGTAAGACAGGGTTCTAGACGGAGTAGCACTTCCCTGCAAGGAGTTGGTTCATAGCTTGGGGCTACTTCTGGGGTCCAACCAACATTGTTACATCAGGCCCTGATGGCCTCAGTGGCTAAGATTGCCTCTGTCCTGCTATACCTGATTCACCAGCTACAGACCCTTCCAGAGTGCATTATTGTGATACACTGTACCTGGAGCTGTCATTGAAAAGAATTTGGAAACTTCAATTGGTCCAAAATCCAGTGGGCAGATTACTAATTGGAGTTCCAACCCGTATAACTCCTGTTCTAAAACAGCTGCATTGCTTGCCAGTCCCAATTCAAGGTTCTCACCCTTGTGTTTAAAGCACTAAATGACTTAGGCCTCAAGGATCCGAGAGACCACTTCCTTCCTTACAGCCCGTCTTGGGTGTTAAGGTAAACAGAGGGAGCCATCTTGATTGTTCCACCACCCTTGGAAGGGTGGGGTGGCCTAGGAGAGGGCATTCTCTGTGGTTGCCCCTAAGTTGCAGAAATCCCTCCCTGCAGAGGTGGGTGTGGCATCTTCAATATATAGTGTTCATATATATATTCATCTCTTGTGAATGTAATCTGTTTTAGCTGTTTCTAATTCTAATTTTAAATGATTGTAACCTGCCCTGGGGCCTGCTGGTGAAGGGCTGGTAATAATAATAATTGTAATTATCTCAGTAGGTATGTGTTCTGAATTTGAATTTATTTTATATGTGCTTTTGTGTGTATATGGATATGGATATGTGTTTATATGTACAGTATATATGTATGTATATAAGAAACTATTTTAATTGGTTTTTATGCATGCAATTGCTTGACATGTATTTTTATTCTACTGTTACTTGCTCCATGCTGCCTCCTGGGAAGTGAGTCATAAATGGAATAATAAATAAATGCTGTACTAGAGGTGCTTATTGCTTAGTAAAACAACCTGGAATTGGAAAAGGCAGCATGGTACCTCTTCTTTTGCTTCCCATTTGCGTATTGTCTTTGCCTGTGGTGACCAAAGATGCATATAAGGAGCCTCAAACATCAGAAATTATTTGAAACCACTGAAATGAAGTAATATGTTGGATTATTATAGACATAGGCGCCGACTCCATGGGGCCTGAGGGGGCCCGAGCCCCCTCAAAAATTCGTTTGGGGGGGCTCTGCCCCCCCAATAATTTAAGAAAATTATTATATTATGCTTATCTAGAGAGGGGGTGGGGTTGTGGGCTCTCGACCCATCAACAATCTCGCGGGGCTGGCGTCAGCCCCACGAGAAGCGGGGATTCCCCCTAGCTCATTAATATTCACCGCCCACGGCGGCAGCCAATCGGCTGCCGCAAAGGGCAAGCCCTCACAGGTTCACTTAAGGTCGGGGCAGCCCGGGGCTCGCCCCTTTCGTTCCCCCAGCAGCAGCGGTTTGGAGGTCTTGGGCCCCCCCAATATTTTTGATAAGTCGGTATGGGCCCCCCCCAATATTTTTTGTAAGTCGGCGCCCCTGATTATAGAATCATAGAATCGTACAGTTGGAAGGAACTCTGCGGGGCATCTAGTCCAACCCCCTACAATGCAATAATCTCATATAAAGCATCCATGACTGATGGCCATCCAACCTCTGCTTAAAAGCCTCCAGTGAAGGTTCCACCTTCTGAGGGAGTCTGTTCCACTATCGAACAGCTCTTGCTATCATAACGTTCTTCCTGGTTTTTAGTCAGAATCTTCTTGAATCTAACTTGAAGCAATTGGTTCAGGTTCTGCCCTCCAGAGCAGGAGAAAACAACCTTGCTCCACCTCCCATGATCAGATGTGCCCTCTTCTGATTTTTGCAGGGGGTGGTGTCTGAATCATGTTGCACTTTTCCCTGGGGATATTGCTGGGCCTTGCAGCCTGCTGTGCTTCCCTGGATAACGGACTGCTGAAGACTCCGCCAATGGGCTGGGTGCCTTGGGAACGTTTTAGATGTAACACAGACTGCAAAAATGATCCTGACAACTGCATCAGGTGGGGGAAATGCGCTGAAAAAGTTGTACTGAAGCTGCTATTAAAACAATAGTTTTGGGGGGGATTGCGGGGAGGGGGGAATGGTCATAAAGTGAGGAATTCCACTAGTTTGGTTTGTTCTTTACATCCTAGTGAACCATTAATGCAATAATAGGGGTTGTCTTCCTGTGGTTTTTACCTGAAGTCTGCATCAACTGAAGGTGCATGAATCACACATGCTACTGTTTGTGGCTTGAACCTTAAGTTTTTTGGAACCTATCATTCTAATGAGGAAAACTACATTAGTATTCTAAGGAAATGTTAGCTTACTTTAACAGGTGCACCTGCAGGCTTATTTCAGCTCCCCACACTTATATCCCTTTGAAACCAAGAACACAACAATGAGATCTGGCACAGTCTTCTCTTTCCCCCACCTAAGAGGTCCCCCCCCCCAATACCTTCAGTGAAGCTTCAGGGAAGTCCCGTACCACACCTCTTAGATCACATCAGTGTAGCCACAGGGACAGAGGAAAAGTAAAGTATTGGACCGGCCATGTCCAATCCCACAATGAGGCAACAAAACATTTTTCAGATGGTGGGCATTCCTTTGCTGAGGCTAACTTTAAACAAGTTGTTTCCGCTCTTTTAAATAGAGATTGTGAGACTCTTCCATTGCTGTACCTAAACAAACCTAGGCTTCAATTGTATTGTTGCAATTTGCAGCCTGTTTAATCAGTGCCTTGGTCGCCCCAATGTTAATAATGTCTCCTGAAGATTCCATTTTATCAAAAGGCTTTTTATAACCAGCCCTCTTTTAAAGGGCTTGCATGACAATTCTGTGTTCCTCTCTACGCAGCTAAGCTCCAGCATCATATAGATCATCTCTGAAAATCTTGGTTTTTTTCGTTTTTGTTTTCAACATGTTATGTTTTAGTCTAGGCTGATGTTTGTCAAGTTCAATCACATTAGGCAGAGCAGCTCCAGAAAGAGTTGATAAAGGGTGGCTTTTCAAACCGGCCATCTAACATAGCAAGGCCCTGTTCACACTAGCTTTCTAACTTGTTCATTAACAGTGAACACTTGATCAAGGCTATGGCAGACAGGTTGGCTGGCGACGGATGGTTGCGGCTCGGCTACAAGTATGTCAACCTGGATGATTGCTGGGCAGCAAATAAAAGAGATGCGCAAGGCAGGTTGCAGCCAAACTCCGAAAGGTTCCCCAGTGGCATTAAAGCCCTTGCCGATTACGTAAGTTCAATAAAATGCATTTGTTCTGAAAGCTTTCAGATTTCTCTAAAAGCTGCAAGAAAAAAGCTACTTAAGATTAAGCTGCTGCTGTAGTTTACAGAGGGGATAGCTTTATGTATTTCTTACAGACTTTGTATGTGCAAAAGTGCTTCTACATATGCTATTTTTGTGTGACAATTGGTTAACCAATTTAATTAATAGTATTAATGTATTCATGGTTTCTTGGCTTGCTAGTTGTGCTTTAATGGAGCAAAACAAGCCACGATGCCTAATTCTGACTCAGCAAGCCAGGATCATGGTTTGTTTCCTTTTGGCACAAACAAGAAGGCATGAAAGAGCCCTCTTGTGTATTGGTTTTTACTTATTTCAACATTTTATACGCCACTTAATTGCAGTGTACAAGAAAGTCAATACAGTGGTACCTCGGGTTACATACGCTTCAGGTTACAGACTCCGCTAACCCAGAAATAGTACCTCGGGTTAAGAACTTGCGCCGTGGTGGCGCGGCAGCAGTGGGAGGCCCCATTAGCTAAAGTGGTGCTTCAGGTTAAGAACAGTTTAAGGTTAAGAACGGACCTCCGGAACGAATTAAGTATGTAACCAGAGGTACCATGAAAATGAGTTAAAATGACAAAATCAGTATTCAGTTACAATGCCTGCTAGAGTAAGATTCTTCAACAGGCACCAGACGCCTACTGACTCTGGCATGTCCTGAATGGGATTGCACAACTTTCTGTGCTGTGTGAATTGGGCCATAAAGAAACACACTTTTCACTTGATATCAGCCAAAACATTTTAACCAGAGCCAAATGGAAAGCATACATGCCACAAATTGAACTTTGGACCCTCCTGTAAGTCTTTTTCTGCCCTTGAGGAGGAGCCCACAAGGCACAATGAGGCAAGTTACCGGTGGTTGTATCAGCACCAAGAAGAGCTCCCAGAGAGCAGTGTGCTCCAGCGGGTGCACTGGAATGGGTCCTTGAACTCTGGGAACACCTCTTAAACTTGTCTGGATGGAGGATAGAGAGGGGTGTGTGAATATGTATAGAAACTGATCTTGCCTCAAAACAGACTTTTGCAAGATGACCCTTAATTCAAATGCAGCATATATAACAACTGGGACATGGGTGGCACTGTGGTCTAAACCACAGAGCCTAGGGCTTGCCGATCAGAAGATCAGCAGTTCGAATCCCCACAACGGGGTGAGCTCCCATTACTCGGTCCCTGCTCCTGCCCACCTAGCAGTTCGAAAGCACGTCAGAGTGCAAGTAGATAAATAGGTACCGCTCCAGCGGGAAGGTAAATGGTGTTTTCTTGTGCTGCTCTGGTTTCACTAGAAGCGGCTTAGTCATGCTGGCCACATGACCCAGAAGCTGTACACCGTCTCCCTCGGCCAGTAAAGCGAGATGAGCGCCACAACCCCAGAGTCATCTGCGACTGGACCTAACGGTCAGGGGTCCCTTTACCTTTATATTTAGCAAAATAAATGATTCTGTCTCCTTTGCATTCTTTGAAATGCAGTGAAGACTTAACAGTTGTGTTTGCTCCCCAGGAAATTTGCGCTTGTACAAATTTTTGTTTTGTTGTAGTCTGTTGTGCTGATTCAATACCTGTGTGCAAAGTAAGCTGATACGACAAAAGCAAATAAGAGAGTTGACCAAAAAAAGTTAAAATTTGTATCTTTGCTCCACCCAGTTTTGTCTCTGGCTCCACCAACCAGGGGCACATGGGCTTTGGAAGTCTGCCCAGAAGAACATGTGGACCTTGAGCTGAAAAAGGTTCATTAACTGTAGGAGATTGCTGAGCCTGCCAGCCTCAGGATCCCCGGCATCATGCTCAGAGACGGGAACATGGCCCATTTCTTGAGCTGGTATCACTGTAACCTCTGACTCTGTGTCATGGTCCCCACTGGACTCTGGGGTCATGGCGCTCCTTCTTGCCCCTTCTCACCCAGGTTCACTCCAAAGGCCTGAAGTTTGGCATCTACAGTGACCTGGGCAGCAAGACCTGCTCAGGCTACCCTGGGACGACCCTGGACACTATTGAGACAGATGCGAAGACCTTTGCCGAGTGGGGGGTTGACATGCTGAAGCTGGATGGCTGCTTCTCCAATTCTTCCATCAAGGCAGCAGGTTCGTGCTTGTCAATAAACAGGGAGGATCGCAAGAAGGAGGGGATTTTCAGTTAAAGCCGGCAAATCCCAGATTGTCCCTTTTTTTAAATGGAGTACAGTGGTGCCTCGCAAGACGAAATTAATTCGTTCTGCAAGTTTCTTCGTCTTGTGGATTTTTCATCTTGCGAAGCACGGCTATTAACGGCTTAGCGGCTATTAACAGCTTAGCGGCTATTAACGGCTTAGCGGCTATTAACGGCTTAGCGGCTTTAAGAAAAAGGAAACAAACTCACAAGAACTCACAAGACGTTTTCGTCTTGCGAAGCAAGCCCATAGGGAAATTCGTCTTGCAGAACAACTCAAAAAACGGAAAACTCTTTCGTCTTGCGAGTTTTTCGTCTTGCGAGGCATTCGTCTTGCGAGGTACCACTGTAATCCACAATGGCAGTGGGTACATTAAATGGTTTTGCTTTGTAGTTCTTTTTAGCACTAGCAGTCCTGTTTAGTTGTTAATTGCATAAGATTTATGCACCGCCTGATTCAAAAATGAAACAAAACTCAAAGCGGTTTACAAAAATAGAGTTACAGTAGATGCTAGTGTTGAGTTAGATGTACCAGTGTCTGTGGAAATCAGTGGGCTTCAGCATCCCTGCATAGACATTGTGTCATTTTAACAGTGGAGGCTGGTTCATTTGGGCAAATGGGGCCCATCAAGCTCTGTCTGACTTCAGCCAACCCCCACCTCCCTCCCTCCCTTCTTACTTCCAGCTAGTGGGGGGTGGGCACTGCCTGTCACCTTCCTCCTCCTCCTTAGGCTCCCTGTTGTGTTTGTAGAACTTAGCAGGGAAGAGGATAAGAACAATACCATTTGCTCTGGTGCCACCTGCTGTTGGCCTCCCTGCTTTCCACCCCACCAGTTCCAGCAAACCAGCTGCCACTGCTTTTGTCAGTATTAAAAACAGCCCGCTGACAGCCCTGTCTTTCTTTATTGCCCAGGCTACCCAAAGATGAGTGCGGCATTGAACAAAACAGGACGGCCCATTGCCTTTTCTTGCAGCTGGCCTGCCTATGAGGGAGGCCTTCCGCCGAAGGTAATTTCTGCACCTGTTTCTGTGTCTCTGCCTTTGCCCTGGGACAGTTAAAATTCTCAAGACCATGGGTCCATTTATTCCATGGGTAGAGATGGGAGTCAAGACGTGTTTCATAAATGGGGGTTTCTGTGTCTGGATAGAACCCTGGTCAGCAAGTGCTTTTGCCTGTCTGGGGGAAGGGGTACGGGGTGATGGCAAACACCACTCCATCGCTGCCCACCAACCAGCCTGGCATTTTCCTCTCTTCACCTTCAGGCTGTGCATGGAGATGGATGACTACCTTCAAGGGGTGTCAGGGACGGGCAGGAGCCTAAGGTGTGGGATGAGCCGCAAGAGGGCCTGGAGAGCTCCTAGAGGGAGTCATGTCTTTGGAAAACCCCTGGGCATTCCATCTTCTGTTGTTTCTCCCATTAAAGGAAAGGCTTAAGGCAACTGGACTGCATCAGACGGGGGTGGGGTTTAAGAAGGGACAGGGGGTGGATTACACTGCTGCTCCAACCATCTGAGACAGAGCACAGGTCTGCAGTCATAGTTTGCCTAGACAGCTAGTTTGCAAGGAGTGTTATTGTATATCACCTGTATGTGCTTCACTAGTCGCTTGTCCCCATTTGTCCAGGTGTGGTCGGGACAAGGGTCCGTACTTGACCCAACAGCTGTTAGTTTTAAGATTTGTATCTGTTCATTTGCTCATCCTGTGAACTTGTACTGCTTGAGTGCAGCAGCAAGCGCATGGGCAGCACCAGATTCCTAGCAACGTCTGTGCCGTTGTGTCTCTGTTGTTTTTATCCAGGTGAATTATACCTTACTTGGCAAAATATGTAACCTGTGGAGAAATTTTGGTGATATTGAAGACTCTTGGGACAGCCTCTTCCACATCATTGAGTGGTACGGAAATCATCAGGACATAATTCAGCCTGTTGCAGGACCCGGAAGGTGGAATGATCCTGATACGGTAAAGCCAACTCTTCCCATACTGCTGTCCCTTCTGCTTAGAATTCTTGTAGGCTGTAAGAGAAACATAACGGCAGTACTAGGATTATAGACCATTGCTTTTAGGGAGAAGACAGAAACACGATAGCAACATTGATGCACAGAAGAGACTGCAGAAGGCAGACATCCAAAGGTGTTCTGGAAAAATTTCTGTCCCGGGGCAGAAAATATTAGACGTGGGAAAATATTTTTCTGTTTGGACTTACCGGGAGGTGTGGGGACTGGGTTCTAACCCCAGTGAGGGGCATGTTCCAGGCACAGAGGCCAGGGGTAGCCAGGTTACAGATTGCCAGCACCACTTCCAGAAAGTCAGGTCAAACCAGGATCAAGCCCCCAGCAAGGCCAGGCCAAACAAGGTAGGGGGCATGTCTAGATAAATAAGGTCAGTCAAAGCAGAGGTCAGAAGGCAAGCCAGGTAGCACCCTGGATAGCTCCCATAGTCTGCCAGTCCGATAAGGAAGGCCTGAATGTTGCCCCAACATCCTTCAAACCCAGACTGAGCTTTAAATCAGCCTGCAGTCTCCTTTGAGCAGCTTTTCCTTCCCATCATAAGTGGTGCCTCTACTCTTAAAGGGTCCCTGATAGTTTCAGCAGCCAGTGGTGTAGGAAAGCCAAGTTTCTACTAGCTCCTCCGAGCTGGTGTCTTTGGAAGGCAACGCTAGAGGGGTGCTGTCATTGTGGACTCCTCTGGTGCTGGGACTTGCAAAGGACCTCACAGAGGGCACACTATCCTCCCAGGCAAATATAGCCTTGGAGTCCATGTCCTTTTTCCTCTGAGGATGGGGAAGCTATGTACCTTTAGAGGGAGCACGGCCCTGTCCAGAACAGGCAACTCGAATTTGAGCACCATTTACCCACAGAGCATCTGCCTTGCCAGGATCCAAATTTACTTTACTACCCCTCATCCAGTCCTCAGGTGCCCATCATTAAGGCACCAGTCCAGGTCTTGCATGACCTCTCCTGATTCAGAGAACTAGAGCTGCATGTCATCAGTATGCTGATGGCACCATGCTCCTAAAGTCTGCCCCCAGTGGCTTCCTTTAGATGCTAAATAACACCTAGGACAGAATGTTGCCCTGCAGAACCTTCATGCACAGAAACAGGACACTTCTGAATTCTGGCTGTTGGGAACAAACCCCAAGGAATGGCTGTCACCTTGCGTGCTGCAGTCACGAATTTCCCAGAGATATCTTGAGTGGTTGCTCTGGAGACAGGATGGTCGGTGAGAAGGGCTTCAGTCTGATCCAGAAACTGCACTTCTTATAATAGCTCCAAGGCAATCTGAGAAAAGAAGACTGTAGGTCTGATTTAGGAGGACATTTGGACTGCAAATGATAAGAGAGGCAGGGAAAGCCCTAAACCAAGCCTGACAACCTGCACACTCCAAGCAACCACTAGAGGGTGTTTTCCTTCCTCTGTTCCGCAGAGCTTCCTTTTAATTTCCAGCGCTTTTAATTCCTATACAGTCGTACCTTGGAAGCTGAACGGAATCCGTTCCAGAAGTCTGTTCAACTACCAAACGTTCGAACACCAAAGCGCAGCTTCTGATTTGCTGCAGCCAGCTTCCTGCAGCCAATCAGAAGCTGCGGAAGCCCCATCGGATGTTCGGCTTCCAAAAATATTTCACAAACCGGAACACTCACTTCCGGGTTTGCGGCGTTCGGAAGCCAAAACGTTCGAGAACTAAGCTGTTCAAAAACCAAGGTACAACTGTACTGCCTTTCATGTTTTTCTGCCCACAGGTAGAAATTTATTGATTTATTTGACACTATTTTTATATACTGCTTGATTGCAAGAAAAACTTCAAAGGTGTACAAAAAGAATCAGCGTAAATTTGATAGGAATCTACCTATCCAAAGGTGACATTGACACTGACACTGACTTTGACAGGGATGTGGAATGTGTGCCTCTGCAATTGTGGCGGGGCTCCCAAGCCCCAGCTACCATGGCCAGCAGGCAGGGATGATGGGAGCTGATCAGCTCATTCAGCAGAACTCCCCCATGGATTGTGCCCCCCTTGAGTCAGGGCTGCCCTCCACTCTTAGTGGTACCTATGCTCAGCAGTCCCCAGGGATAGTGGCCCTCCTTGAAGGTTACTGCATGGTTTACTGGCGTGTGTATAAACAAAGGGCTTTGCAAACCAGTAATTCATTGTATAAAATGGCAGTCTTCTAATTATTATTATTACAAATGTCAAAATAAGAATACCTTATTCTGCAAGTCCTTGGCAGCTAGTAGTTGTAATAAATCGCTTGGAAAGGTGCCCTATGAATATTTAAAATAAGATGTTGTGGTTATTATTGATTAATATACCGCTTGTTTGCCAAAATGGCTTCCAAGTGTTTTGCAACGATTCAAATTGGTACATAATTAAAAAACACAAGTAACAAATCTATTAAGGCATTAAAACATTCAATCAACCATTAAAAAGTGTGATAATACCATTGAACAGTTAAAGCAATAAAACCGCATATTCCGTTCAGGGGAACACTTACCTAAACAGGTGTGTCTTCAGGGGCTGGAGGAATGCCAGCACATATGGAGGGATGTGATGTTTCAGCAGGGAGGGCATTCCACAACACTGGCACCAAAACCTGCCTCCGTGTTACCACAAGGTAATAACCATCAGGCCATGGCAAACCTAATCAGGGATAAACTCATTCCAATTTGTCTTTACATTCGGGATCCGGTTTCGAAGCTGTAAATCATTTTTCCGTTTTGTGTTGCTCTTCCTCTAGAAGATGACACTCTGCTGAATAAAATGTTCTTTCTCCTGTGTTGTGTTCCCCCCCCCAGCTGATCATTGGTAACTTTGGCCTGAGCTACGAGCAGTCGAAGGTGCAGGTGGCCCTGTGGGCTGTGCTGGCGGCCCCTTTCTTCATGTCCTGTAACTTACGGACTATCTCGACCGAGGCCAAAAACATCTTGCAGAACCCACTGCTCATCTACATCAACCAAGACAATCTGGGGATTCAAGGGAAGCGTATTGCAAAGGTACGGTTACTGAGTCACTGAGACGGGGACCTGAGCAGAAACGCTCTTTATCCTCAGGGTGGTTGCAAGAGCCTGAAAACATGTCATCCATGGAATGGGTTGTCCATGCAGCTAAGCTGCATATGGACATACAAGGCCACCTTGTGCCAGGGCCAGATTTAATCCATCTGCCTCAGCATCCCCTATTCTGACTGGCAGCAGCTCTCCAAGGTCTTAAGTCCCCCTGTTCACAAATTCCCTGTCCCCCAAGATCCTTCAACTCAGGTGCAGGGAACCTCTTTGCAGTCTGAAAGCTGTGTGCCTGTGGTGGGTGCGGCCAAAGGCAAAGTGGGTGTGGTCAATGGGAAAGTGGGTGGAGCCAAGGGGAAGTGAGTGAAGCAAGTTATCTGACGAAAGTCAGCTGTGTAGGAGTCTGAAGTTACTGTACACACACCTCTCCAGCCAGGCAAGCATGAGGCGTTCTCCTAGTTCAGGAAGGCATTCCAACCAGGCAGAATCACTTGAGGAGAGATGGAAGGGATTATTCTTCTTATTATTATTATTCTCATCATTTAATTAAAATTATATCCCTGCCTTCTTCCCATGCACCCCAGGGCTGCAAAAAGATATACAATCAAAAATCAAAGCAAAAACATTCCAAAACAGATTAAAGCATTCTAAACGCCAACCACAATAAAAAGCGTACTGTATTGGCCTGAATATGTCTCACTCCACACACCCCCCCAAATTACAACTGTGAAAAGTTAAAGTGTGGCTTTTATTCTCAACCTTACGGTATGCAACCAGGAAGCGGCAAAACAGCGCCCACCCTGTGCATAGTCCCCCGTCCTCTCCCCCAAGGCCAGGAAGGGAGAGAGGGTGAAGAAGGGGAAAGGCCAACAGCAATGCAGCGCAGTCCCCCCCCCCCCCCATATCCAATATGCAGCCAGGAGCAGCGAGGAATGGAGTGGCTTATATTCAGGTATTTTTTCTTTTTTTCTCTTGCCCCCCCCCCCCCCTATACTTGAAGTGCAGCTTATATTCGGGGCAATACGGTACATCATGTTCAGAGT
>JAXCMG010000036.1:8047334-8110815 GCA_034642415.1 Podarcis siculus | reverse complement strand
CCCCCCCCCCTCCAATTTTAAACGTGCAGCTTGTATTCGGGTGTGGCTTATATTCAGACCAATACGGTACTTTCACCCACTGATCTCAGGGTTGCCAGGAACAGTATTCTTCAACCAGCAAAAGCAGGAGTGTTTTCCATTCCCTCCTGAAAGTTAGCAATAACGTAGCGAGGCAGCCTCACTAAGGAGGGCATTCCACAACTGGGGAGCTACCACTGAAAAGGCTGTGTCACAGGTCAGCGCCAACCGGGCAGCCCTCCCGGGTGTGGCCTGGGGAGAGTCTTGAGCACCAGCTAGAGTGGCCTGGAGGGACTCATCTGGTCCCTGGGCTTTAGGTCTCCCACCCTTGCTTTAACTGGAGGTGGCAGGGATAAAACCTGGGGCCTGCCTGCAAAGCAGGTGCTCTGGCGCTAAGATGGGGTCGCAGCAGGATTCCTAGAGTCCCAGGAATGTTGTTTCTGTTTTATGTGTAAGTGGCCTTGAGACAGAGGTTTAGAAGGTGATTAATACAATAATACAATGAAGCCTTTGTTGATGTTTCTTTGCTTGCCTACACAGATCACTTCTTAGCCTTCTCATGTCAAATACTGTACTTCACCACTGTGGAGTAATTCATAGAAAGCTGCTTTGTGCCAATGTGCATCTAACTCAGTGTTGTCTGCCCTGACTGGCAGCTCAAGACTGGTAGGGGTTTCAGGCAGGGGTTGTTCCTTAAACCTTAGGCCTTCTCTTGGCAAAGCAAATGTTCTACTGCTGAGGCACAGCTCTTTGCTGAATGCTGGACATCTCCATAAACAGCTGAGGGACATGGGAGGGGCTGGAGAGGCTCAGCAATGCCAGTTTGTAAGAAAAACAAGATGTGGCATTTTCCAAGTTGGGCAGAAGCTCGGAAACCAGGAAACCAGAAACGGGATGTCCTGCGTAACCATTTTTCTATTCAAGGTAAACAGAGGGGAAGAAAGAGCCACAAATGAGCAGGAGCAGTTAGGAGCAGTTCCTACATGGCCACTGAAGCACTGGATGACACAGCAGCAGCTGGCTTTGTGGCAGGATCCAGCTTGGGCTTTTGAGTCTCCTGGGGCCACCTTGGCCAGCACCAGGCTCCCGGCTCCTTCTTTCCGTAATTGTCCTCGCACGCACTCATCCCTTGTGGCATGTGAACTCGATCAGCATCGCAACTTAGCACTTTGCCCTCCCGCTCCTTCCTGCAACCAGCAGGCGATTTGTTTTCTTACCTTCTTGGTCATTAATATTACTCCGGCGACACCCTCCTCCCCCGGATATCTGTCCCTCCCACACACGGGCCTCCCTTCCACCTGATCCCAAATCAATGGGAGCCACACCCCATTTCATAATGCGGCTCCAGCTGTGAGTGTGATACCTGCTGATAGTTACGGCCTGCAGGTTTCCCCCCCACACATAACCAATTCCTGGGATTGATAGGCACAGCAGGGTAATAATTAAGCAGAGTATCGAACCTAATAATAGCTCTGTGCACTCTCTTTGTCACACCCCGGATTAGGTTGTGCCAATACTGGGAATTTGGTGGCCATAGCCAGAACTCTGCCAGCCACCTTGAGCAGGTTTGGGTTGCCTGCGGGCCTCCAGATGTTGTCAGACTCCCAGCACCCATCAGCCCCAGCCAGCTGGAGCAGTGTTCAGGGATGATGGGAGTTGTAGTCCAGCAGCTTCTGGAGAGCTACAGGTTTCCTGTCGCCAGCTTGAAAGAAGCCCATGTTGTAACCATTCACTGCAGTCCTGTGCTCTCAAGCACTGGCTGGGTGCAGAAGAATGGTCAGAGGAACCAGCTGGGAAGAAGACACAGAGCCCGGGGAGTGGTGGGATGATGATGAGTGGTCAGAGGGAGAAGACTGGGAAGAGGAGGTGTCGGAAGCTGAAGGGATAACAGGACTTAGTGAGCGGAGAGAGTCTGTAGCAGAGAGCAGTCCAGAATCAGAGGCAGAAGCTGAAGCAGGAGAGGAGGGAGGCCAAGAAGCAGAGATGAAGAGTCATGAGTGTCTTCCCCACCTGCTGTGACAAGCTCCACTCCACACTTGTCCCCCAGAAGCAGGAAAGGCCTAAAAGACAGGCCTGCAGGCACAGTTGCTTGGGGGGAAATCCCTGGAGAGGAGGGGGACTTAGATGGCTGTGGGGAGGCAGGGATCTTTAGTCTCCGCAACTGCTTCATGGGGGCAAGACCTGAGTTGCTCATTAGGCCTGACACTCCTGTGCAGATGCTGTTTTGCTAATAAAGAGTTTATTGTCACTTCCTATGCTGCAGCACTGGCCGCAGTCATTTTCCTATCGGAGGCAGGCCAGCAAATGCTGGCCATCAGGAGTAACACCATCACTTCCTTCCCCAAACTTCTCCACTTCTGTACATGTCCCATTCCTGCAGAGTTGCATGGACAGTGACCTCAAGCAGCAGCGGAAGTCTGCATAGCTCTGCCTTGCATGCAAATAGTCTCAGGTTCCATTCCCGCCATCTCCAGGTAGATTTCTTGCCTGAAACCCTGAAAAGCCTTTGCCAGTCAGTGAGTCTGACCCAGTATAAGGTAACTATGAATTTTGTTCGTAGGCGCAGCGCAGAGATTGTGTGCATTGTAGGTCACCAGACCCTTTGACAAAGCAGTCCGGTGCCAGATGGCTTGGGCGGAATCGTTGCCATTTCCTGTACACAGTGTCAAGGCAGCAGCTTATGAATGAATGGTAATTGTGGCGATGGCAATGCCCAGTGATAAATATTTATCCAATGTCCAAATGACTGGGCGCTGTACGAAAGTCAATTGTAATGCAGATTGTGAGTTGCAACCATAAAAAAGAAAAGCATAAACACGTCTAAAACCAGTTATATAAATAAACACAATGCAAACATTTAAAAACAATTCTGTGTTCAAAAACAGCTCTGATGCTGAGTGGCAGAAAGATCTCCACTTGAAAGGCTTGTTGAAAGAGAGAAGTATTCAGCAGGTGCCAAAAAGATGACAAAGATGGCGCCTGACTGGTATGCCACGTAGGGGTGGGGAACCTTTGGCCCGCCAGATGTTGCCAAACATCAACTCCCATCAGCCCCAGCAAACATAGTGACCAGGGACATTGGGAGTTATTCTTCGTCAACGCCTGGAGGGCCAAAGCTCCCTCACATCTGGTGTAAAGGGAGGGAATTCAAAAGAGTAGGCTGGATTCCTACATCATACGTGTCAGGACCCGGAGTCGAGCGTAGGTCAACAATAAAGAAAACACTGTCAGCGCAGTTAGCTCTTTATTCAAAGAAATCAAAACAGTGCAGGCCTAGTGATCACAGCAACTCTTCCCAGTAGGTCGTGCCCTCGATGAGGCAGTTGTGAGGACTGAAGGTCCCCACCTTTCCACCAGGCTTCTCCTCTTCAGGGGTCTTTCCAAAGCAGTAGCAACTGTGTCTATGCACAGCCCATCTCTGCTCTGCTCTTTTCCTTTCTCTGCGTGTTCTAGGAGACCAGGAGGGAGGGGAGTTGGTGGCAGCAGGAGGGGAAGACTTCCTGGCTTCTTCAGCAGCCTGTCTCAACTCTGCCTCTTGACACACACACACACACACACACTTCTGCTTTTGCCTCTGGACTGCTCTCTGGCACAGACTCTCCCTTCTCACTAAACCCTGTTGCCTCTTCTGCTTCCGACACTTGCTTCTCTCAGTCTTCTCTCTTTTCTCTCCCTGACCGCTCATCGTCATTCCACCACCACTCCCCGGGCTCTGAGCCTTCTTCCCCTGGGGGTTCCCCAGCTGGTGTCCCCCACCATTCCTCTGTATCCAGTCAGCCAGTCCATGACAGACACATTTGACCTGATGAGGTGGTGCCTACAGGAGGTCTTTGAGTGCGTTTATAACGGGTGAGGCGTTCTTTTAGATCTTTAAGTTGTGAGTTACCCAGTAGTTTCCCAGCATAAAGCTAAATGTCAGTAACCAAGCCTCTCCCCATCTCTGCCTGACAGAGCCAACACTTGGAAGTATGGAAGAGGCCCCTTGTCAATGGCCAGTTCGCGGTAGCGGTGATGAACAACGGCACTGATGGAGCACCGAAGCCAATTGTGACAACTCTGGGACTTCTGGGCATCTTGGACTGCAAGGCAGGCTACAAGGTCTATGAAGTGCTGGAAAAGTTGTTCATGGGGACCTACAAGCTCAGCGACCCCATTCGCACCAAGGTCCCTCCGACCGGTGTGGTCCTGTTCTTCCTCAGGCCTTTGTGCTGATCTTCCCTTTCAGCAAAGACTCAGCGTGCTTCAGATGTCAGAAGGGAAGCCGGCAGCTAAGGAAATCAGCAGCCAAAGCACAAAAGCTTCTTCTTCCTCCTTGTGGAGAGCTTTGGCAATGGGCACAGGGGATAAACAGAACCATGGAAAAGCTGGACCCTCCGCCCAATTTATCTGGGTGCTTTGGGGATATTTAGAAAACTCTCCTGAGAAGTATGTACCTCCCTGTGTGGAAGAGAGTTGCAGGACCCCAAAGGAGCTGCCTCCACGGAAACTACCTTTTCTGGATTAACCTCACAAAACTGCACAAGAGGGAGGGTGCGATTCCCACTGCTGCGCAGAGAGTTTCCACCAGAGCTTATGCGCATGGCGCAGAATGGCCCATGTCCGTCCATTGGCACCTTCAGCCATGCAGGAAAACAACTGCTGCAAAAGTGTTGTGTGTGGCTCAGCCCTTGAAGGTAGCAGGAACCAGGGGCAGTTTGGAAGCTAAGCGCATATCCTTCCCTCCATCCTCATTAGGATTACCTGGGAAATCATGGAAGTCCTTTGTCGCTCATGTCTCCAGTCCCTCTCCCAAATCAATGAAGTCGTACTGGTTTTAATGGTATGGTTGTGTCCTCTGATGGCCTGGCTCTCTTTCCATTTCTTTCCGTTCAGAGAGAAGGGGTTCCCCCGTCTCCTGGGCCGCAGGAGCACAGCTTCTCTTTCTTACAAACCCTCTTTGTCTCCCTTACTGCAAGACAGCCCAACCCACACTGTGCTGCACATGGAATTCTGCAGCTAAACATGTCTGCTCTTCTCTGTGCAGGGGAAAAGGGGTTTCTGAACTATATCTTGACACTTGAAAGTAGCTCTCCTAGGTAAGTAAAGGAATGCTTTCTGGTATCTGCTGGTTTGATATGGTCTGCATATGCACCATATATTTAAAACACATTCCTCCCCCCCTCCACATGCAAACAAAGAATCCTGGGAACTGTAGTTTATCCCCTACAGAGCTACAGTTCCCAGTACCCTTAACAAATGACAGTTCCCTCAGGATTCCTTGGGGAAAGCTGTGTGCTTTAAATGTATTGTGCACTTGCAGCCTTAATCTGGCAAAAGAACCTCTTTCACAGCAACATCCCATCACCAAAAAGCCCCTTCAGTCAGTTTTAACTATATTTCCACCTAACTTCAGGCAGTCGGTAGTAGGAATTAATTTACGCGATCCGTAGAACAAAAAAAAAAGTGTTCTTCAGTGACAGAGGTTTGTGCCTTTATAATTTCAGAAGCAAACAGTTGCCCATTTAAGAACTGCAACCAACATAGCATTTTATTTTGTTGTAAGCGGAGCATGCTATTCTGCATTGAAATGTATGGAGCGGGCAAAAACCTAAGAGTCCGGGAGCTGAATCTGCAATGCAGTCTTTTCCTTCATGAGTCTCAGAGTAAATAATAGGAGTTGTGCAGACTGCAGGTTCACATCTAAACAAATGTGGCTACAGGGCTGCGTGTGATGATCAGACACAGCCCAGATTTTGGGTGCCCTGAAGGGCGTGAGACAGACAGACCTGACCTCTCTGGGGGCACACTCCCAGTTCTTTCATTGGGGCTTGTGGAGGAGAACTTCGCAAGGAGCTGTGAGCCTGTGTTGAGGCCGCTGGAAAGAGGCAGCTGATTCGGCTGCTGTGGATATACAGACAATGAACCCCTAGGGTCCAGTTCAAGTGAGGCAGACTCACCTGTCTGTTGCATTCCTTCCTGTATGCTTTATGGCTGTCCCTAAAGCCGCAGCAATTAACCTGCAGTAAAACATAGGTTTATAATAGTTGCACAGGAGCAATTAACATTGCCAGGAAGTACCGCTGCCCTGCTAATAAAGCTTCTTCACAGAGTGCTTGACTTCAACATACTCCCTGAAACTAAAGCAGGACTACACAGATAATGTGCCGCTTTTTATAGTTGTTGATATCAAGTCTAACCTCTATGGACCACCTTCTCCCAGGTGTGACCTGTTGTACGCACCAGTGTCTGAGGCTCTACTCTGAGTTTCCCAACCCATTGAGATTTGACTAGATGGAGCAGGGACTTTTTGGTTGTGGTGTCAACTGGAATTTGCACTGTTTGGAGCCCTGTATGCCTTCTGGCTCCTGGTGGAAGACTTTGCTTTTTAAGTGTCCTTTGGGGGAAGCTGAAGCAAGGACTTTTTTTTTTTAACTTATACATGAGCTGAAATTTCTTGTGTGGCATGACCTGTTCCAACTGCTGATTGCCTTATTTCAGTGTTGCATTTTGATATTCTTTTGATAGTTTTGTATTTCAGTGGTATTTGCTGCTTTTGTTTCCCTAGTGAGAGAAACGACAGCATAGACATTTTTAAAAACCCACAAATAAACTTGTAAGATCTCCCAGTCCCAGTGGATAAGTGTCCACTTCATGGTGTAAATGTGTCACCATATAGTGGTTAAGTATTGGAGAGAGATGTTTGGAAGAGAGATTTCTTACTCTCTCATAGCAGAGTTTGCACAGTGGTGATGGCTCCAAGCACAGCAAAACTCGGTTCGATTTACACCTGCCCTCATCCACCTTTAAACAAATGTTCCCATCAAAATATTTAGGCTAGAATAAATCATAGGTGAATATTTTACTCACAGAGTCTCCATTTGCTGACAGTAAAGCAAAGATGAAAAGGGTTCCAAGCAACTTTAAAAACTTTGGGTTAGCAAAGATGTAGGCTTTACAACCTCCATTTTGGAGAGATTCAGATCACTTGGCTTTTCTTGAAGTTGGGAGCCATAGTTGCATGGCTCCTTCCTTGCTTGCTGCAGGAAGCACAAATAAAGGAAAGAGACTGAGAAGCTTATCAAGGGCTTATCAGTGTGAAGACCAGTAGTGGCAGACCAGCTTCTCTGAAAGTGTCAGGTTCCTGTGGGTGCCCTTAGCAAAACAGTGCATCTTAGCAAAACAGTCACAAACAAGGGCAAGGTTGCAGGTGCAACTCAGTCCAAACGAAGCCAAGTTCAAGTTATGCAAGATAAAACACAGAGAGGAGGAGAGGGGGGTGAAAATCAGGAAAGAGATAATAATAATAATAATAATAATTTATTATTTATACCCCGCCCATCTGGCTGAGTTTCCCCAGCCACTCTGGGCGGCTCCCAATCGAGACTTAAAAACAATACAGCATTAAATATTAAAAACTTCCCTAAACATCTTGTTTTGTTTCTGGCAAGCGGAAGGCTGAGGAGAGAGATCCTATATCCTCTGGCCGCCTAAGCCACACCCCAGCTCCTGGGATCTCAGGGATTGCATAATAGGTTTTCATTTTACAGTACAGACCTTTTAGCATAAATATTTGGGGGGGCTGACTCCCACTCCTCTGACATTGCCCAGAGTTTTTCAGCAGGTGTGTCAACACACAACAGATTGTGCATCTGGTTCATTCTCTCTGTATCTGCTACCAGGTCAGGGCTAGGAAGTGGGGGGTGGGGGTGGCAGCGGTTAAAGTACAGTTCCCAGCATTCTGTTTTTGGCAGGTGGGGGAGTGCTTTAAATGTATGGAGCAGCCTATTGATTATGTTGAGTGGAGCTGATGAGAGTCAAATAATTTGCCATGGCAAAGGTTGGCTGCAGTTTTCAACATTGTGGAGGAGCACTGAGTGTGTTCCAGGGCAAACAGTCACATGATGCAAAGCAGGTCTGACCAGTGCTTCGTTCAGACCGAGCATGTCCCAGAATCCTTTGCAGCACACAAAGATTCCTTGGGAGATGCCCAGAGGATTCCGCAGCTGGTGAACGGTGTCAGTGTGGAAAACCCTGCTTCAAAGAGAATCTCCCGCATGTCAGAAAGCTTGCAGTGAAGTAGGAATGGGCAAATTCAGCAACGAGGCTGTCTTCCTTATTGAGATCTTCTGGTTAATTGTGAAAGGCTTAAGACTATGCCAAATTATAGGTTTGTCCCCACTCAGCCAATCCAGACAGATATTCATTCAGCAATTATGCTCAGAGCGAGAAGTTACGTAGATCTCTTGGAGTCAGAAATGATGACACATATCTTTGATAATATCCAGATAGATGTAATTGCAAAAACACCTTAGCGGCTCGGAGTACATTATTAACCAAGGACAGGTATGTGGCTATGATAATGAAATTAGTTATATTTTGAAATGAGAGAATTGCAAGAAGTAGCAAGTCTCCTGAACTTATACATGCGACATGGACCCCTGACCGTTAGGTCCAGTCATGGCCGACTCTGGGGTTGCAGCACTCATCTCGCTTTATTGGCCAAGGGAGCTGGCGTACAGTTTCCAGGTCATGTGGCCAGCAGGACTAAGCTGCTTCTGGCGAAACCAGAATAGCGCACGGCAACGCCGTTTACCTTCCCGCCAGAGCGGTACCTATTTATCTACTTGCGCTTTGACGTGCTTTCGAACTGCTAGGTTGGCAGGAGCTGGGACCGAGCAATGGGAGCTCACCCCGTTGCAGGGATTCGAACCGTCAACCTTCTGATTGGCAAGTCCTAGGCTCTGTGGTTTAACCCACAGCGCCACCCGTGTCCCTCATACATGCGACATACATGAATGTAAATATAAACAAAAGGCCATCTAGAGCACAGGCGGGGGGCGAGAAACACACCTGTCGTCTTCCTCCTGATTTTGCAAAACCACAAAGCTCATCAGCCTTGACTGTGGCTCTGCACGCATCATACATTTAAAGCATTTGAACCCCTCCTGCCCCCCAAAAGAATCCTGGGAACTGTAGTTTGTTTAGGGTACCTTAAGGAGCCTCTGATCCCTTATGCTTCACCTCAATCCTTGAGATCCTCTGATGGGCATAGCTGTCAACTTTTCCCTTTTCTTGCGAGGAATCCTATTCGGAATAAGGGAATTTCCTTTTTAAAACGGGAAACGTTGACAGCTATGCTGATGGGGCACTTCTGGTGGTTCTCCACAACCCCAAGGTTTGGTCAGCCTTTATTGGAGAAGGAGCCTGTGGTGCGATAAGCCCTGCCCTGTGGAACTCCCTGCCAGTTGAGGTTCAGCAGGAATCATCCTTGCCTTCTTTTAGAGGCCTCCTAAAAACAGTCCTATTCTGACAGGCTTTGGCGATGTGGTTTCCTTTGTTTTTAACCAACTAGTATTTACCGATGTTCTTCTTCCTCTTAACTGTAATTTTGTATGACGTACAATGCCTTGCTGTGTTGTTATGAGCGTGCCTAAATAAGGAAGGGTGCTGGGAGTTGTAGCTCTGTGGTGGGTGAGCTACAGTTCCCAGAATTCTTTGCATGTGTGGCAGGGTGTGATTTAAATGTATGGTGTGTACAAAGCCTATTGACCGTGCTGGCTGGGACTGGTGAGAGTCAAGAGTCTCACATCTGGAACGTTACAGATTAGATAAAGGTAAAGCGACCCCTGACCGTTAAGTCCAGTCGCGGACGACTCGGGGGTTGTGGTGCTCATCTCACTTTACTATCCAAGGGAGCCGGTGTTTGTCCGCAGAAAACTTCCGGGTCGTGTGGCCAGATTAGATACTAAAACCTGAACTAAAACCTCTTTTAAGGCTGCAGTCCAAGGCACACTTTAGCTGGGAGTTACCAGTTCTTCTCCGTTGACTTGCACAGGATTGCACCGTAGAATCATAGGCTTGGAAGGTGCCCTGAATATCATCTAGTCCAAACCCCTGTAATATGCAATGTGCAGCTGCCCCTTATGGGGATCAAACCTGCAACCTCGGTGTTGTTAGCACCACACTTCAACCAACTGAGCTATGACTCACTTCTCCTGTTGCTTGTAATGTTCTGAAGCGTAAGGTGTAAGGCTGCAACCCTTCAATTGATTAAATCATTTAGGTTAATTGATTAAAAGCCTTTCCAATCAACTCAAGAGGCATCACCAGTTTATTGAGCATTCAGTTTTTTTATGCAACTAAGAGGGTGCTTGCCCTCTGCAGTTTTTTTTTAAGTACTTATGATTACAAAAAAAAAAAACCTAACAGGCATTTTAGCATATGGTTGAGAAGTATATGAATCCACCATGATGCTGAAGCTAAGCAGGTCTGAGTTTGGTCAGTGCCTGGATGGCTGACCTTCAGGGAATGGCATATGTGCTTCCTTGGGTTCCACGATGGAAGAAAGACTGTCTCTCAGCATAAGTAAATCAATAAGCCCCCATTTTATTACACTTAGGAGGGGAACACTGCTTCTAAGACAGTGCCTGCTGTGATATTTACATGCCCTATTTAAAAACCAAGGGAGGGGAAGCTGGATATTCCACTTTCAAAACAGTTTTTCTAGCCATATGAACATTTATGTATGTATCCACAAGTTTGTGTCTGTTCATAAAACTCCTGTGGTGTGGCTAAGAAGAATAGCATGACAGCTCAGAAATGGTGCGCCAGATCTTTTAACCGCCCTGTCTTTCTACTCGAAATTAATTCAAATGAGTTTCAGCCCCCATTAACACCTTCTGGCAGATTTTCGAGATAAAGTTTTAGTGACGTAGATTCCTCACTGTGTTTACTCTCCAGTGAGTCCCGCTGATTTCAGTAGTGCCCGCTGTCGGTTTAGGGAGTGCAGGATTGCGGCATCAAACTAGGGAATTGTGTCAGCAGAAGGGAGGGTTAGATCAGAGATAGGGAATCGCAATTCCAGGGCTCAAACCCAAGCCTTAAATTTGGCTATGCTTCCTCTAGGCCACACCACCGCTTCTGGGGCTGCTTCTTCAGCAGCCTCCCTCTACACTCCTCTTGAGTGCTTTGAGCGGCTGGGATGTGTCCTCCCTTGAAATGGGACCGTGACTCTTGCTAGCCTTGGTGAAGAACTGAGAGATCTTTATGTGTACCAGAGGTGAGCCTGCAGTAAATCACACTGCGCAAGTTGGAGTTAACTCTTTATTAACAAAAACATGGATTGTCAGGCCTAATGAGCGCAGCAACTCGTCCCCATTCGGTCTTGCCCCATTCAGTCTTGAAGCACTTGCAGAGAGAGAAGGTCCCTTTCTCCCCACAGATGCCTAAGTCCCCTCTTCTCTAGGATTTTCCCCAAGCAATCGGAGACTGCGCCTACGCATTGCAACTCAGGGTTCCTCCCACATCAGCTTTGGTGACATTCCAGTGCAAGGTGCATTTCTTCGCTGGCACTTGCATGACCTTGCCACATTGCATTTATGCCCCAGATTTTGTCAACCAGGCACCACATTCCTAACCAGGACACCTGAGCAAGAAAGAAGCATTAGCAAAACAACCTCAGGTTCCAGCTGACGATTGCTCTGGCCGGCAGCCAAGTCCCTCGGGGCCTTTGCCTAAGCGCACACAGAGGCACTTGCATCATGCTGTGTCCCTACAGGAAGGAGAGAGGGCAGCACCCAGCGCACGGCAGCCGTGGCTGATGATTTCATGCGTCGTCTCAACCACAGCTGTCAGAATGTGCTCAATGCAATATTGAGAATGTGGCAGATCTAGTGTGAGTGGCTGGTCTCCCCTGTCCTGGAGATTTGCCACAGTGCCCATGAACCCTTAGGGTAAGGTTACCAGATTTTTTTTCAATGAATCCGGGGACACTTTTCAACTTCAATGGATTTTGTAGGGGGACTGATTTTTAAATCCGGGGACTGTCCCCAGGAAACGGGGACATCTGGTAACCTTACCTTAGGACATTGCCTATTTTAGGGGTGGGATTCAGGCACACGTATCATAAAATTCTGTTTGCACAATTAACGTGAATGTAGCCGTCTTGTGCAACAGCCACCTCCCAGAACAAAATGTACTGAAAAGTGTGAAATAGTCCTGAGTGCGACTTTGCATAACCTCCCCGCAAACAAGGCAGAATGAATGCTCAGTTGTATAACCTTCCTTGAAACTTGGTGCAGAACAGATTTGGAGGCGCTGTAGCTCAGGAGCAGAGCACCTGCTTTGCATGCAGAATGTCCCAGGTTTGACCCCCTGGTGTCTCCGGTTGGGGCTGGAAGATACACTTGTCAGAAATGCTGGAGAGGGGCTGTCAGTCACTAGTGGCTATCTTGAGTTAGGGGTGGCGGGTGGCACTGCTTTGCGGTGGTTCCAGTCCTACTTGGATGGACATTTCCAGAGCGTGATGCTTGGGGCGTGCTATTCAGCCCTGTGGAGCCTTCAGTGTAGGGTTCCTCAGGCCTTTGGCCATTAACATCTTATATAGTGGTTACATACTTAATTCGTTCCAGAGGTCCATTCTTAACCTGCAACTGTTCTTAACCTGAAGCACCACTTTAGTTAATGGGGCTTCCCACTGCTGCCATGCCGCCGCTGTGCGATTTCTGTTCTCAACCTGAAGCAAAGTTCTTAACCCGAGGTACTATTTCTGGGTTAGCGGAGTCTGTAACCTGAAGTGTCTGTAACCTGAAGCGTCTGTAACCTGAAGCGTCTGTAACCTGAAGCGTCTGTAACCCGAGGTATCACTGTACATCTTTTAACAGTGATTGTGGGAGGAGGGAGGGGTTTGTTGGTTTGTTCTTGTTTTATCATATATGTTGTGGTTTTACATTGTATTTTTATGTTGTGAACCGCCCTGAGATTTGTGGATAAAGGGTGGTATGACGACGACAACAACAACAACAACAACACTGAGCTGGATGCACAATGGCCTAAAGTACGGCAACTTCCTGTGTTCCTGTGAATGCTCGACAAATAGGTCACCTGGAAATGAAAATAATCGACCTACTCCACTCTAGATCTGAATAAATATTAATAAATGTTAAGGGTGGGGAGGAAATAGCAGCAGTGGGACCCGGGAATGAGGATACAGGTATAAATGCTTTGAACCAGCTGGTGGCCAAAACTCTCTTTACGTATACATTAGAGTGCCCATTAGCATCCCTCTTATGCAAGGGATGCAGAGTCCGGTATCTTTACAAAGCAAGGTACAAGTTCTGTTTGCCCAAAGCTGTAATTATGTGGCTGCTCAGGCTACCGCCTGTGGAAACTGTGGATAAATACCTACGTGGTGAAAACCTGGAGAAAGTTTCGGTGTCTCTGCTGCTGCTTACATAGCCCAGTGGGTGGAGCACTGGGCCTGGGTTCAAGTTCCCCGCTCATCCACGGGTTTTCCGCTCTTTTTGGTCTCCATTTCCTCATCTGTGAAATGGGAGTGGCAATAGACTCTCACGGGTGTTTTGGCAATGTTTGGCAGCGAAGCGGGGTGGAGTGGGGAATCTGCAACTCTCCAAAAGTTGCCAGACTCCAGTTCCCATCAGCTCCAGCCACAGTCAAGGATGATGGGATTTGTAGTCCAGCAACATTCAGAGGACCAGCAGTTTGCTACCCCTGTTGCACAGGAGGGGGATCAAGACTCCAAAGTTATCCCCTCTGCCCCTTGATGGGAGTATTAGGCACACACCCTGTCTCCTCCAGGACTGCGGGTTGTTGAGTGAAGGACACTGGCCTTAACTGGAAATAAATCCTTCAGGCTGCTATTGCTGTATGTTTTATAGGATTAGAAACTCCCCGCCCTGCCTTTACAACCTTGGAAGGTGAGCGTGATGTCAGGGCTGGTTCAGCTACAGGTCAGCACGGAGACTTAGAGACGAGCAGTAAAGATGATTCTTTATTCACGGAAACAGAATACAAACAAAGCAAGACTGGACCAGTAAAGCAGCTGTCAGAACTGACAATCTGGGCCTCCCACTTCCTCCAAAGTCGTCTCCCCATCCGGCTGTTTTATCAGCATTCTTAAACTTGGCTGGGAAGGGGTCCCCTGTGCCCTCTGCGCTCTTTGCTCTGCTTCATGCAAAGCCCTCCGTGCCCTTGGAGACAAGGGAGGACTGGCAGGCTCCTGTGAATCTGCTACAGCCTCAGCTGCCTGTCTTGCGTCTGTAGTGCTTTCTGCCTGTTCTTCCTCTCTCTCACTCAAGCCTGTTGCTTGTTCAGCATCCAACCAATCTGATCTGTCTTCTGTGTCCTCTGATCTGTCTTCTGTGTCCCACCACCACTCCCCTGGCTCGGAGCCTCCCTCTTCTGAGACTTCTCTAGGGCGTTCTCCTGGTGAGTCTGTTAGGGGACATAAACATTTTTAAAGAGAACAGCCTTCCAGGTCTGGTTTACGTCCTGAGAGGCGTTCCTCTCATTATCCTTCAAAAATATGATACATAGATAGCTTTCCCTGATTCAGGGTTCTCATAAAGAAGCTGCACATTTTTCTCTCGGTATCAAGATTTTCAGGCATCCTCCCATTTATCAAACATCATCACAGGCATTCAGTTAAAGTGTGATTTGTTTTCTGAATCTGCCTGTAGTCCTGCGGGTGATTTTTGAGCATTATTTTTTCCCTATAATAATTTTTATTAGTTTTCAATTACAATAATCCAATAATAGCCTCATTATATCAATGCCAAATGACAATACAATTCCCAATATCAACCATTCAAGTACCAAATCACATAATTCTACCCCCGCGTGCTAGAATTGATGGTTTGATGATTTACTTTATTTCTGCTTTCCAAAATCATATTGATTTCAATTACATTCCAGTCCTAATAGCAATCCCTTATACAACAGCTGCAATATTTATAACTTCTATTCATAGTGACACATTTAATGATTTATTAGTCCACAAGTGAAGATCTCATACATCCTTGTTCTGCCTGTGTGTGACATTTATTCTGTCCACGTCATTTCTTCCTGTCCTTGTAAAATATTATAACTATCTTTACCAGCTGTTGCTGCTATCTGTCATGCCTTGCGCGGAGCTGATATCCCAATGTTATTCCAAAAATTTCTCCCTCAAGCATTTCTTATTCTAGTATGTCTGAAAGCACACTGCTGAAGATATTCATACTGCAGACGACACCACGGATACCACCCACCGGAGGTGTGAAACCCAGCAAGCATGACCAATGGCCAGGGATGATGGGAGTTGTAGTTCAGCGACACCTGGAGAGCCAAAGCTCTCCCCCCCCCCTTACCATAGTACACTGGTACCTCGGTTTACAAACTTAATCCATTCCAGAAGTCCGTTCTTAAACCGAAACCATTCTTAAACCGAGGCACACTTTCCCTAATGAGGCCTCCCACCGCCAGTGCCCTTCCACCATTCGGATTCCGTTCTTAGACCGAGGCAAAGTTCTCAAACCAGGACACTATTTCCGGTTTTGTGGCGTTCATAAACCAAATTGTTTGTCAACAGGGCTGTTCTTAAACCGAGGTACCGCTGTAATGGCTTTCACAAAGTGGTTTTAATCTTCCTAATTTGCATGTCTGCCACAGCATATATTTAATGATGCAAACAGAAGCCGATTATGTCATCCTCAAGTGACTGGACCTGCAGCCTGAGCTGCAATCTCCAAGTTTCGGAAGACCTCTGATCTCTATGGGGATTCCAAGACTGGGCAAATTGCCCTTCCTGGAAAAAATATTAATCCCATAACCTAAAAGTGTCCAGTATTTCTTTGCCATGCCTCTAGCCCAGCAGCTCAGGAGCATCACACCCCAAAGGTCTACATGAGAGTCTGGATTCAGTACAGTTCAACATTAGATTTCATCTTCTTTTCTGTGAAAAGGAAGATGAAAGTTTCCATTCTTCTTTTCATTCAGACCACAGAACCATTTGCAACCTTGGAGCAGACGTCCTTTTCCTCCCAGTGTTATCGTTACTAACTCAGTAAACCCCAGAGCTGTATCCTACGCTTCCTTACTGTTAGGCAAGGAGCCTGTCCCAGCCCTAGCTGGAGATGGAATCTGGGGCAATACCCAGTGCAAATTTTTCTAGAAAAAGAGGTGCCAGAACTCACCGATCTGCCTCTCCCTCCCTCACCCCCGTGCCTGATTGATGATGGTAGAATCCTGCATTTGGTGGGGATGGGGAGAAGAAAAAGAAAGGAGGAGAGAGAGAAGTGAAGAGGAATAAATTGAAATATTGAAATTGAAATACTTTATTGTCACTTGTAGAACTAGTATACAGTGGCACCTCCGGTTACATACGCTTCAGGTTACAGACTCCGCTAACCCAGAAATAGTACCTCGGGTTAAGAACTTTGCTTCAGGATGAGAACAGAAATTGTGCTCTGGCGGCGTGGCAGCAGCAGGAGGCCCCATTAGCTAAAGTGGTGCTTCAGGTTAAGAACAGTTTCAGGTTAAGAATGAACCTCCAGAACGAATTAAGTACTTAACCCGAGGTAGCACTGTACAGTGAGATTACAGGAGCACCCCCCACTCAGCTCTCTTAGTCTTAATTCCCCTCTTTTACTGACGCACACCCACCAAACCTGAAAGTCATTTACACATCATCGTAAATGAGGGATAAACAATAAAAAGGAGAAGCACAGTTGTCCTACACCAGGAGGGAGGGATTCTGTGGCACTCCAGGTGTTCCTGGACTGCAAGCATCAGTGTTACCTGGAGTCTGACAACATCTGGAGGGCAAGATGTCGAATGCAGAATTGGGCAGTGGGAAGTTGCACCTTTAGATTTTTTTGGGGGGGGAGTGAAATAAACTAGCAACAAAACCCACTGAGTCCTGTGGACCCTTAAGGGCTTTGACCCTGGAGGTTGTCTACACTCAGCCATCCAGACTAGGAGCCCTGCCTGTTGCGTGTTCCTCCTACGGTTTCACTTGCCAAAATCATGGAACGCGTCCAAATGTCTTGCTAAAGTACAACCAGTAGAATGGCTTGAGGAAATGAGAACAAGAGGACCGCTCTATTCTGGCTTGGTCGGACCACACCTGGAATACTGTGTCCACTTCTCTGGGAACCACAGTTTAAGAAAGATGTTGACAAGGAAACCAAGCCGTATGAGGAATGGTTGAAGGAGCTGGGTATGTTTAGCCTGGAAAAGAGGAGACAGAAAGGAGAGATGAGAGGAGAGATGACCCCTGACCATTAGGTCCAGTCGTGGCCGACTCTGGGGTTGCGACGCTCATCTCGCTTTATTGGCCAAGGGAGCCGGCGTACAGCTTCCGAGTCACGTGGCCAGCATGACTAAGCCGCTTCTGGCGAACCCGAACAGTGCACCGAAACGCCCAGGCCATAGAGAAGTTAGGCTGGCCTCAACTAGAGCCAGGGCTTTTTCGGCTGTGCTCCGATCTGGTGGAACGCTCTGTCACTAGAGACTAGGGCCCTGCGGGACTTGACATCTTTCCGCAGGGCCTGTAAGACAGAGCTGTTCCACCAGGCCTTTGGCCAGGGCACAGCCTGACTCCCTCCCTTGGCAATTTTCGTGGAGCTCTGGCACAATGATTGCCAGTGGCTTGATTTGAATCAATTTTATAATGAATGATTTTAGAGTGTTGTTTGTACTACTGTGTTGTTTTTACTGTTTTATTGTTGTTAGCTGCCCTGAGCCCGGCTTCGGCTGGGGAGGGCGGGATATAAATAAAATTTGTTATTATTATTATTATTATTTACCTTCCCGCCAGAGCGGTACCTATTTATCTACTTGGACTTGACGTGCTTTCGAACTGCTAGGTTGGCAGGAGCAGGGACCGAGCAACGGGAGCTCACCCCGTCATGGGGATTCGAACCGCCGACCTTCTGATCGGCAAGTCCTAGGCTCTGTGGTTTAACCCACAGCGCCACTCGCCTCCCTCCCATAATAGCCATCTTCAAATATCTCAAGGGCTGTCAAGTGGAAGAGGGAGCAAGTTTGCTTTATCCTGCTCTGGAGGGTAGGACTGGAAACAATGGCTTCAAGTTATAAGAAAGGAGATTCCATATAAACATCAGGAAGAACTTTCTGACAATAAGCTGTTCAGCAGTGGAAGGGTCTCCCTCAGAAGATGGTGGGTTCTCCATGGAGGTTTTTAAGCAGAGGTTGGATGGTCCTCTGTCTTGGACGGGGTGCCAACTTGAATAAAATATTGGGGGCGGGAGCAGGTAAGCCCCGCTCGCGTAATCGATTACATGATGCTGTGCACACATTTGAATAACAATGCCCAGCAACTTGGGGCATTCCCGCCGCCCTCCGGCTCCGCCTCGCGGGCCGCCCCGTCGGACACGTGCAGGGCTGGCTGTGGGCGGGCGGGGAGAGGATATGGGTCCAGGCCGAGCCGGCGGCGGGAGGAGGCGGCAGTGCCAGCCACGTCGCTTGCGGCCAGCAGGAGCTGCAGCAGCGCCTCGACGGGACGCACGGCGGAGCGCGCCAGCCACTTGCCTCGACGCCTTCCCCGCGATCGCTGCTTGATGGGCCCGGCGGGGCGACGCCCGGCGCTGCTGCTGCTGTGCCTGCTGCTCCTGCTGCGGACGGGTGAGTGGGCAGGAAAACCGACGGGCTCCGGTGCCCCCTGGGCACATGCCCGCCTCGGGCGCCGGCAGATGCGCTGAGCGCCTTGGCTGAAGGCGCGCAAGCAAAGCTTCGAGGCTTTGCAGAGGCGCTCTCGGGCGCCCCGTCGGCTCCCAGGGCGCTGCAGCCCGGCTCTCGGTCAGAATAGGTCCTTGGTGCAATCTGGGGTATAGGGAGCCCCCCACCCGGTCTGGAGCCCCCGAAAGCAGCTGCCCTTCGGTGTGCGTAAGAGGGATCTTGACGCACCGACGCCCTTATCTGCTAGAAAGCAGCTCCCACTTTCCCCATTTAATTCAGAACTAAGATCTGGGATCTTGACACTCACCTGTCACCATCCTCTGTCTGGCTCCGCCTAGCAGATTCGGAATGAAATGTCTCCACCACAGTTGTTGTTTCAAATTACTTTCTACCGACCTCCAAGGGCTGGGGGGGGGGGGATCTGTCAAAATCTTCAGTCATTTGGAAACTAGGAAGTTACTGGTAAATTAGAATAATAAAAAACATCGGGGAGTACCTTTCATGCGGTTATATTTTGCAAAATTACAAAGGACACAACTTCTTTAAATCTCGTTTTCTTAAAAAAAAAATCCAAACTGAAACAAGTTTTCTTGGGTTTGCTGAACACCTTTCCAGCACTTCTTTCCTTCTCAAACTGTCCTTGTAAAACTGTCTCCACCACAGTTTTTGTTTCAAATTACTTTCTCTTGACCCCCAAGGGCTCAGGGGAAAAAAATGTCAAAATCTTCAGTCATTTGGAAACTAGGAAGTTAAATAATAATAATAATAATAATAATAATAATAATAATAATAATAATAATAATAATAATAGTAATAATAATAAAATCAGGGAGTACCTTTCATGTGGTTATATTTTGCAAAATTACAAAGGACACACCTTCTTTAAATCTCGTTTTCTTAAAAAAAAATCCAAACTGAAACAAGTTTCCTTGGGTTTGCGGAAAACCTTTCCAGCACTTCCTTCCCAAATTCCTCCTTTTCCCCAAGGCACTTTTTCTGTGCATGCTCAGTAAGCGTAGCCCATGGAGACGATCCCCTGTCATCTTGGACCTTAGGCAGGTCTTTACTCTCTGAAAGGGACCAAATGAGGGCTCTAGGTACAAGGGGTACATTGCTGATCAAGAGAGAGGGGCAGAGCCCTTTTCATGGTAGGATAAAAGATTTCTGCCTATTTTACCAGGCCTGCTATTTCATTTTCAAATATTCTGATTATTTCTATTTTTAATTATATTTTTTATTATTATTTACTTGATTGAGGGGTGCAGCTGCCCCCCTGGCTATGCCCATAATGTTATTGGTAGAGCGCTTGCTTTGAGATGTTCTTGGGTTCAATCCTTGGCTTATCCAAGTCCCTTTTGGAGAGATACTGCCAGTCAGGGGAGTCAGTGGGACCAGGCAGCTCAATATATGGGGCAGGGAAAAGTCCGTAGCTTAGGGTTAAAACCCCAGAAAGTCCCAGGTCCAATCCTCCAGCATCTCCAGCTTAAAGCATCTCAGGTATACAGAACAACAAACCCCTGTGTTGCAGACTTAACACAACAAACAACACAAGCAAAACGAAGACCAGTACTGTATACTAGATAGCACTGTCATTCTTATTACATGATTTAGTACAACAAAAACAAAATTCTCTAAGATATCTGAAAACAAATGAACACATGTCTGTCAATCTTTGAAAGTCCGTAGAAGTACAGTGGTGCCTCAGGTTAAGTACTTAATTCGTTCCGGAGGTCCGTATTTAACCTGAAACTGTTCTTAACCTGAAGCACCACTTTAGCTAATGGGGCCTCCTGCTGCTGCCGTGCCGCCAGAACACGATTTCTGTTCTCACCCTGAAGCAAAGTTCTTAACCTGAAGCACTATTTCTGGGTTAGCGGAGTCTGTAACCTGAAGCGTATGTAACCTGAGGTACCACTGTATAATGAGTTTATGGTTCAAACAAAGTAATAGATGCTGTCCTGTGGGCTAAGCAGTAAAACTTTTTAGTCTTTACATATCCTTATGACCCCTGCTCCTTGTGACTTTTTCTAATCTATGTGTTGTTCTGAAGAAGATTCCAGCGAAACGGTCAGATTATCCAGGATAATTCACTTACTACTTTGGCACCATGAACGCCTAAAGAGTTTTACCGCTTAGCCCACAGGATAGCATCTATTACTTTGTTTCAACCATAGACTCATTATACTTTTATGGACTTTCAAAGATTGACAGATGCGTGTTCATTTGTTTTCAGATATATTAGAGAATTTACAAGTGTACACATTTTGTTTTTGTTGTACTAAATCATGTATATTATGTAATAAGAACTACAGTGCTATCTAGTATACTGGTCTTCATGTTGCTTGTGTTGTTTGTTGTATAAAGAAGAAGAAGAGGAGTTTGGATTTGATATCCTGCTTTATCACTACCCAAAGGAGCCTCAAAGCGGCTAACAATCTCCTTTTCCCTTCCTCCCCCACAACAAACACTCTGTGAGTTGAGTGGGGCTGAGAGACTTCAGAGAAGTGTGACTGGCCCAAGGTCACCCAGCAGCTGCAAGTGGAGGAGCGGGGAAGCGAACCCGGTTCACCAGATTACGAGTCCACCGCTCTTAACCACTGCACCACACTCAGGTAGCAGGTAGTGGAGGAAAAACCTCTTACTGAGCCCAGGTGAGCTGCTGCCTGCAGAGCTGACACTGCTGGAGCTAAAGGGGCAAGTACTTTGACTTGGGAAAAACAACGGGACCCTTCACTGGTGCTGAGCACCTGCCTTCATGCAGAAGGTGCTGGTTTCAATCCCCAGCATCTCCGGTTAAAAGGTTAAAAGGATGAGTAGCAAGTCATGGAAAAAAAATTGATGCCCTGGAGAGCTGCTGCCAGTCAGAGTCGACAGTACTGGGCTAGGTGGGCCAACATTGATTCTAGATAAGGCTGCCTCTGTGTGTAAGGAAATGTCCGCAGTTCAGTGGTAGTGAATCTGCCTTGCAAGCAGAAGGTCCCAGCAATTCCCAGTGGCATCTCTGGGTTCGGCTGAGAAAGGATCCGTGCCTGAAATACGAAGGAGCTGCTGCTGGCCAGTGTTGACAATGCTGGGTTAGATGGGCCAACAGCCCAACTAACTCAGCGTAAGGCAGATTCCCTGTTCCTGATTCTGCCCCTACCAAAAGGCAATGTCAGGGACTGGCAGGACACAGATGATGATGGGGATGATTTTATTTATACCCCACACCCATCTGATAAGTGTGCACCGGGGGGAAGGAGAGTAATTTGTGGGGGCCTGCACCAGCCAGGAGGCAAGAGTCAGAGGCAGGGGGAGCTTCAGAGCTGGAGCACTGGAGGGATCAGAGGAAGAAGCAAGTTGGGGGCCTCCCCATCCTCTCTTGCACCACAGTCTCCCAGAACCAGGAGGGGTGTGAAACGAGATGAGCAGAGGCAACTTCCATGCAGGCGCAGTCTCCAGCTGTGTGCCTGCAGCCTGCTTTCCGGGTTAGGGCCAGCATGACTGAACCACTTCTGGCTCAACGGAACCCTGTGACGGAAACCAGAGCACACAGGAACGCTGTTTACCTTCCCGCCAGAGTGGTGCCTATTTATCTACTTGCACTGGTGTGCTTTCGAACTGCTAGGTTGGCAGGAGCTGGGACAGAGCAATGGGAGCTCACTCTGTTGCAGGGATTCGAACCGCCGACCTTCCGATCGGCAAGCCCAAGAGCATGGGTAGGCAAACTAAGGCCCGGGGCCCTGATCCGGCCCAATCACCTTCTAAATCCGGCCTGTGGACGGTCCAGGAATCAGCATGTTTTTACATGAGTAGAATGTGTGCTTTTATTTAAAATGCATCTCTGGGTTATTTGTGGGGCCTGCCTGGTGCTTTTACATGAGTAGAATGTGTGCTTTTATTTAAAATGCATCTCTGGGTTATTTGTGGGGCATAGGAATTCATTTTTTCCCCAAAAAATATAGTCCAGCCCCCCACAAGGTCTGAGGCACAGTGGACTGGCCCCCTGCTGAAAAAGTTTGCTGACCCCTGCCCAAGAAGGTTGTTGGTTTAGACCACAGCGCCACCCGCGTCCCTTATACAGTGGTACCCCAGGTTACATACGCTTCAGGTTACAGACTCCGCTAACCCAGAAATAGTACCTCGGGTTAAGAACTTTGCTTCAGGATAAGAACAGAAATAGTGCTCCGGTGGCGTGGCAGCAGCAGGAGGCCCCATTCGCTAAAGTGGTGCTTCAGGTTAAGAACAGTTTCAGGTTAAGAACGGACCTCCGGAACGAATTAAGTACTTAACCCGAGGTACCACTGTATTTGGAGCTGTAGACATGACTGTGCCAACTTTGACAATGTAGAGTTAACTAACTGCCATGTCCATTCCTTTGGCTGGGGAGCGCCCATGACAGCTCCCATCCTCCATTACAGCCCATGATTAAGGCTTCAGTCTTTGGGAGGGAAATTCAGTTGAAAGCAGCAGCCTTTGCATAGACTTGCCTGGAAATGGCATTGAGCATCTCTCTCGCTGAAATCAATTGGACCCCAACGTATCCCAGTTGGGACGGATGGGGCCTGTTTGCCTCTTGCAGCCTGGTCTTAGCAATGCAGCAGCGCTAAGGACAGCAGAATCACCTTTCTGGATGAGACCAGCTGGGATCCACCACACTGCAACCACCCCCTTAGTCGTACAGGAGCATTTTGGCCTGATGGATGCTGGCAGCAGCAATAATAATAATAATAATAATAATAATAATAATAATAATAATAATAATAATAATAATATATTATTTATATCCTGCCCATCTGGCTGGGCTTCCCCAGCCACTCTGGGTGGCTTCCAAAAAAATATTAAAATACTGTAATACATCAGTATTACAACTCCAAGGCTAATGATAATAAACTGGGAATAGGAAAGAAGCAGATCAGAGGAAGAAGGCTATAAAAGGAGCAGGGAGGAGGAGGGATGAAATAAATGGACAGTTTGCGGGTGGACATGGGGTACAGGGATGCTGTCGGTGATGGGATCTGAGCCCTTCTGCATGCAAGGCAAATGCTAAACTACAACACCCCTCGCCCGGTCTGCCCATCTGTCCTGTCGCCCGGCAGCTGGGCTGGCAAGGTGGTCTAGCTACCCTGTGGGTTAGGGTGTCGTTCGTGGCAGACGGTCTGGGATCCGGCTGCTTCACAAGCCAGCTTTGATGTCATCATGGAAAGACGGGAGCCAGGATCTTGACAGAGAGCTTTGCTCTTTCCTCCTGTTTGCCTTTCACCCTGTTGCATTCGCCAGCAGTGTACACAGGGTGGTGCTTCGCCTTTTGTTGACCCAACAGTCTGTGCCTAGCAAACAAATGCAGATAGGAAAAGCGAGAAGGAAATGAACCAATTCAGCAGCCAGAAATGGAATCAGGGTCTCCCAAGACTCCTGACAGAGGGGGCGAATTCTCTAGGTGCCTGGCCCAATGGCAATCTTGCTGTTGTTGTTGTTGTTGTTGTTTAGTCGTGTCCGACTCTTCGTGACCCCATGAACCAGAGCACGTCAGGCCCTCCTGTCTTCCACTGCCTCCCGCAGTTTGGTCAAACTCATGTTGGTAGCTTCGAGAACACTGTCCCACCATCTCGTCCTCTGTCGTCCCCTTCTCCTTGTGCCCTCCATCTTTCCCAGCATCAGGGTCTTTTCCAGGGAGTCTTCTCTTCTCATGAGGTGGCCAAAGTATTGGAGCCTCAGCTTCAGGATCTGTCCTTCCAGTGAGCACTCAGGGCTGATTTCCTTCAGAATGGAGAGGTTTGATCTTCTTGCAGTCCATGGGACTCTCAAGAGTCTCCTCCAGCACCATAATTCAAAAGCATCAATTCTTCGGCGATCAGCCTTCTTTATGGTCCAGCTCTCACTTCCATACATCGCTACTGGGAAAACCATAGCTTTTACTATACGGACCACTGACTGGGCTCCAAAAAGCTTGCTTGCTTATTTATTTATTAATTATATTTGCATCTCACTTTTCTTCCTTGGAGCTCAAGGTGTCACACACAGTTATTCCTCTCCCCCCCCCCATTTTATTTGAGGCAGGTTATTTTGCCCTCTCAACAGCCCTGTGAGGTAGGTCCAGCTGAGAGACAGTGAACTTCATGGCTGAGTGGGGACCTGAATCCTGGCCTCCCAGGACCTAGCATGACAATCTAACCACTGCCTCACGCTGCCTTCCCTGAGGAGCTTCCAAGAGATCCTACATGCACCCAGTAGTTTTTGGACTCTCTTTCTGTGAAGCGCAATGTCATCCTCCCTGCGCCACATGACAAATACCTAGCAGTGCGGTGACTTGTGACCATTGGGACTGGGGGGGTGGGGTGGAATTCAGGGAGTCCAACAGTAGGTGGCGCTAGAGATGATGATAATAATAATAATAATAATAATAATAATTTTTATTTATACCCCTCTTTCCCCGACCAGAGCCAGGCTCAGGGCGGCTAACACCAGTAAAATTACAGTAAAAACATAATAGGAAAAAACAAACCAATTTAAAATGCAGGTTAAAATGCAATTTAAAATGCAGCCTCGTTTTAAAAGTAGCCCATAGATCAAAACCGTAAGGGGAAGGAAACATAAGGGTCAGACTGAGTCCAAACAATCCCTTTGGCACCGGATGGCCCAAAGATGCTTTTCCTGGCAAACTTGAAATGAAACATGTGCCATAGGTGGATGTTTATAAAAGTTTTTGCATGTTATTTGCTGGTTTGCTTTCTTGCTTATGCCACCCTGGTCTCCTTGGGGAGGAAGGGTGGGGTGGAAATTAAGTAAGTCCACCCACAAATTATGCATTTCAGGCAAGGAGGGGGAAGCTTTGGCCCTCCAGGTGTTGCTGAACTACGGCCTCAGACCAGTCGACCTGAAGGAGCGTCTCCATCCCCATCGTTCAGCCCAGACACTGAGGTCCAGCGCCAAGGGCCTTCTGGCGGTTCCCTCACTGCGAGAAGTGAGGTTACAGGAAACCAGGCAGAGGGCCTTCTTGGTGGTGGCACCCGCCCTGTGGAATGCCCTCCTACCAGATGTCAAGGAAATAAACAACTATCTGACTTTTAGAAGACATATGAAGGCAGCCCTGATTAGGGAAGTTTTTAATGTTTGAAGTTTTATTGCTATGATGATGATGATGATGTTGGGAGCCGCTTGGAGTGGCTGAGGAAATCCAGCCAGATGGGCAGGGTATAAATAATAAGTTGTTGTTGTTGTCTCCTATCATCCCTGGCCCTTGGCCATGCTTTCTGGGGGCTGATGGGAGTGTGCATGGAGGACCTGGGCTGCCCAGACAGCAAGACCCCCCTCTCAGCCTCGCTGAGGTGATCCGAAGGAAAGCAAAGCAAGATTTTGGCAGCAGGAGTTGCTGGAATTAGGCATACAAGGCACCATCCAACCGCCTTAGGGACTCTACTTTCGATTTGTATAGGATTTACTCCTTAGCCTTTTCTTCTTCTGAAGTGGTCCCGCAAGGCAGTAAGTGGGAATGAGAGAGAGTTCAGAATCGGGGGCCCTTTGACTCGTTCTTTTAGCCCTGGAGAGCTGTGCTGACTCACACAACTTTTGAGTTTTTTCCAGCTGCTTGCAGCCAGCACACATACCTCCTTTTGAGTAAGTGAGGTTTCAGAAAGTAGACATTCCCCACAGTAAGCAAATAAAAGGTGCATTCCTCAGGTTAGGTTCTCACGCCCAACCGAAAGCAGAGTGACTGGACAGAGCCTCCACTTTCTCCTACGAGGCCACAAGTTCCAGCTTCCATCTAGATGGGGTGAAATCTCAAATTCCAGGCTGAGCAGTCCCCCACACAGGTCACAGAGTGCTTGCCTCCCCCTGACTTTAGGGAGGTAAGGTAAAGGTAAAGGGACCCCTGACCATTAGGTCTAGTCGTGGCCCACTCTGGGGTTGCAGCGCTCATCTTGCTTTATTGGCCGAGGGAGCCAGCGTACAGCTTCCGGGTCATGTGGCCAGCATGACTAAGCCGCTTCTGGCGAACCAGAGCAGTGCACAGAAACGCCATTTACCTTCCCGCTGCAGCAGTACCTATTTATCTACTTGCACTTTGACGTGCTTTCGAACTGCTAGGTTGGCAGGAGCAGGGACCGAGCAACAGGAGCTCACCCCGTCGCGGGGATTCGAACCGCTGACCTTCTGATCGACAAGTCCTAGGCTCTGTGGTTTAACCCACAGCGCCACCCGCATCCCTAGGGAGGTATACTTCTCTTTAAATCATAGTAATTATTTCTAAATGTGCCTCTGAACATAACACTTAAAATATGTGCATTTTGTGCAGACCCACAACATCCTTTTTGGCATCACAAAAGGGGCCGCCTCTACGTTTGGCCCAGCCAAGGGGAATAGTCATTCTCTCTCTCTTTCCCAGTGGCAAAGCACTTATAGCCTGTGGACAGTCTATGGCTCCTTGGGGAAGGATATATTTTGCTTGTGGAAGATCCCAGGTTCAAGATCTGGGGTCTCCAAATAGGGCTCGCATTGTCCCCTGCCTGACCCCTGGAGCGCCTCTGCCACTCAGCTCGACGGACGGGTGTTCTCCCTCTGCAAAAGGCAGCACCCTCTGTCCCTGTGCCCTTCGGCGTCTTTTATGCTTTGTCGACAAACCGTGCGTGCCAACACGTGTGACATCTGGCAGTGGGTGCAGCTTGGGAGAGGCGATCGTGATGTCAGGACTGCAATCAGGCGTAGGTCAGCGCTGAAACAATAAATCGCCCAAGGCCAGCGAAGTTAACTCTTTATCGAAGGAAACAAACCATAGCTCAGGTCTGGTGGTCTCAGCAATTCTTTCCAGGAGGTCTTGCCCCAGTGAGGCCGTTGTGAAGACTGAAGGTTCCCAGCTCCCCTAGTCTTCTTCCTTCTCAAGTGATCTGAGACTCCATCGCCTTGTCTCTCATTGCTCGGCCCTCTTCATTTCTCTGCATGTTCTGGGAGACCAGGGCAGCTTCTTGCAGCAGGACAGGGAGACTGCCTGGCTTCATTAGCAGCCTGGCTTATCTCTGTCTCCTGGCCTCCCCTCCTCTCCAGCCCCTGCTTCTGCTGCTGCGTCTGAGTCCGGACTGTTCTCTGGCACAGAATCTCCCTGCTCACTAAACCCTGTGGCCCCTCCAGCTTCCCACACCTCCTCTTCTCAGTCTGCTCCTTCTTCTCCCTCTGAATACTCCTCCTTGTACCACCCCCACTACCTGCTCCATCACCTGGAGCAGTGAACATCCGGATGTGTGGCTGGCGCGCATCCCAAGGGGCATGGCACACTGCCCACAGGGGGTGTTACACGCATTGGGAGGGTGCACGGCAAGTGACATGCGTCCCAGGGGGGGCGGTGGCAGCCGCAATGTCAACCACCCCCCCATATGACACCCGGGGTGGGCTGCTCACTCCGCCCCCACCTTCGTCCACCAGTGGTCCCCTGGTGTGGCAATCACACAGGGTCCCCAGACGTTTAACTGTCTCTTGATCCCTGTGCCACCACTGTGATCGCTTCCCCTCTGCCACCAACCCGTTACTCTTGGATAAAACACTGAGTCCAGTCAGTTGTTAAAAGTGAACCAAAAAAACCAAGTTTATTTTATAAGCATTAACAAGTTTATGGTTTCTCAGATAAAATTTCCTGTCAGTTTCTTAACTTTAGTTTCTTTACTGGCCTATACGGGTTTCCTATAAGGACACGGGTGGCGCTGTGGGTTAAACCACAGAGCCTAGGACTTGCTGATCAGAAGGTCGGTGGTTCGAATCCCCACGACGGGGTGAGCTCCCCTTCTTCGGACCCTGCTCCTGCCAACCTAGCAGTCTGAAAGCACGTCAAAGTGCAAGTAGATAAATAGGTACCGCTCTGGCGGGAAGGTAAACGGCGTTTCCGTGTGCTGCTCTGGTTCGCCAGAAGCGGCTTAGTCATGCTGGCCACATGACCCGGAAGCTGTATGCCGGCTCCCTTGGCCAATAAAGCGAGATGAGCTCCGCAACCCCAGAGTCGGTCACGACTGGACCTAATGGTCAGGGATCCCTTTACCTTTACCTTTACCTTCCTAATACCTTCTGACTGATTATATCAACTGTTTGACTGACACCTCTTAACAGAGTCTCTCACTCTCCCACATCAGACTAGCCCAACCCACAGACCTATCCTCTCTCTGTCTCTAACTCCAGACTAACTTCTCAACCCCCCTAACTTTAACTCAAATTCCTCCCCTTGGGTTAGTCATTTTACAATTAGTTAACCCAGTATGATGTCACACACCTGGGAGGGCAAACGCCACACCTGGCCACAAGAGGCAGCCCGCTGACAAGTTCTGCTTGCATAGAAAGGGCTCTACAGATCCTAACCCATCTGCTTTCCTTTCCCTAGCCACAGGAAGCCCATTGGGACATGCTGCGCCGCGGACCCGCCGGGGACTCCTCCAGCTGGCCGGGGCGATCTTGTGCACCACACAGCGCTCGCCGTTTGCCTACATGCGCTATGGGTGCTACTGCGGTTTGGGAGGGACCGGCTATCCCAGGGACAAGGCAGACTGGTGAGTATGAGACTCGGCGGGTCAAAATATCTGAAACGTTCTGTTCCAGAAATGCATTATTTCCCTCCCCTATCTCTATTGTAACTCTACAGTCGTACCTTGGTTGGCGAATGTGTTGAGAGTCAAACATTTTGGCTCCCGGACGCCGCAAACCCAGAAGTGAGTGTTCCGGTTTGCGAATGTCCTTTGGAACCCGAACGTCCGACGCGGCTTCCAATTCGCTGCAGGACCTTCCTGCAGCCAATCGGAAGCTGCACCTTGGTTTATGAACGTTTTTGAAGTTGAACGGACTTCCGGAACGGATTCCGTCCGGCTTCCGAGGTACCACTGTACTTGGGTGCAGAGAAACAACATGAAATGTGACTTGCATCTGTTGAAGAAATTGCACTTGAAAACGATCAAAGGGGCGAAATCTCCATGGGCGAAGGTTCTGGGTTTCTGACAACACTTACTTTTGAGGGAGGTGTCCTTTTTTCTCTCCTGCAAGTCATTTTTCAGGACACCTTGGAACTCCACATCCCAAAGTTAAGTGGGGAGGAACACACAGTCTTGAGTCTAGAAAGCATTTCCTGTTCAAGTTTTTTGTTCATTATTTAATTTTTATTTATGAATTTATAAAAGTACAAAATGCAGAACTGAAGAATAAGTGAAAGAAAAGGAAGGGAAAAAAGAGAAAAGAAACAGATGCATTACATCAGTACTTTTTTTCTTTAAAAATGCTTAGAGGTACTCTCCTTTTGACTCAAGAAAACCACGATTTTATAGTTCAAATCGGGGGAAATAAATACAGTAAATGGACAAAAGTACAAAGATTCACAAAAATGTTTAGGAGTATGCGTACCCCTGCATACCCCCAGAAAAAAGTACTGCATTACATTAATCTATAATTCTATTCCATCGACTTCCTGTCTATCCTTCCATGGCTTCCTAAAGTTTCCCATTCCTGCTGCATATTCTATTTTTTCTAACTATTTAAACATTCAAATTATTCTCCTTATAAACTATAACTGCTGAACTTACTCCAAACCGATTAAAGTTCTAACGCTTTTACAATTGTTTTCTAAGTAGTCTACAAATGGCTTCCATTCCTCTTTAAAACCTTTCTCTTCTTACTCTCTAATTTTGCCGGTTAAGCTTGCTAATATTGCGTATTCCGTTAATTTCATCTGCCACTCCTTGGTAGGGACTAACTCCTCTCTCCATCTTTGTTCATATAGGATTCTCGCTGCTGCAGTGGGCATACATAAACAAATTTGTTTGTTTACTTGGTACCTCGGATCTCATTATTCTTAACAGGAAGACCTCTAGCCTCTCTCCTGTTTAGGTTTTTGGGGACAGAGTGCCCATCCCACAAGCTTACAACTTAAAAGACATGACACATGAGGAAAAAAGGACATGAGGGTAGAGGAAAAAAGCAAACTCAGATGCCGATCTTTAAAGTTAAATAGAATGTCTTGGGCCAGAGCAAAGCTAAGCAGCTTCAAGCTTCTGGATGGGAAGACTCATTCAAAAATCTAAATAAGCAAACAGGAACCGGTTGAAAAGAAAGAGAGCACTCCCAGCCAAAGCTTTGGAGCTGCCTAGCTTTGCTGTGGCCCCACCCCACAAGACATTATATTTAACTGTAAGAATTGGTGCCTGGGTTTGCTTTTTTCCTCTACCCTCCCCGTAATTTTCCTTGTGTGACATGTCTTTTCAATTATAAGCCTGTGGGGTAGGGAATAATTTCAAACAAGAGACCAGGATGACGGTTGAGACCTTCAAGAGTAAGGTTGGGGGAGAAATGCTGTACCTAATTCACACTTTGCAAAACTATATGGAAACTGTAACACGGCTATCCTGTGAAATGGGCCCTTCTCCAAATTTTGCAAATCAGTTCCCAAACCTAATGTATGTAGAATGTAGATATAACGGCAAAGTGTGCATCAAAGTACAGTCATACCTCATGTTACGGATGCTTCAGGTTATGTGTTTTCGGGTTGTGGACTGTGGGAAACCCGGAAGTACTGGAACAGGTTACTTCCGGCTTTCGCCACTTGTGCACATGCGCAGAAGCGCTAAATGGTGCTTTGTGCATGCACAGAAGCCAAATCGCGCCTGCGCAAACGCGACGCTTCAGGATGCAAACGCAGCGGGTTGCGGACGTGCCTCCATCACGGATTACGTCCGCAACCTGAGGTTCCACTGTACATACAGTATATTAGCGAAAATAACAGAAAAAAATGTACAGAGTTTAGGAAAATTGCCTGTAAAAATGTATACTGCCTGAAAAACTGCATACAAAAAACTGCATACAAAAAAACTGCATACTGGGGGGGAATTGTGAGGACTTTGTAAAAGAAAGGTGGTGAAACGAACTTAAAGTTGGAAGAATGAGACACGGAAATTGATGGATTCAGCCACCCCTATTCCAGAGAGAAAAGGCCCCTGCCACATCAGAATGTGGAAACTGCACCAGATTCTCTGGCTAAGGCCAAACCACTTTTCCTGTGTTTGGGGGAAATAACCCACATCCTTAGGCAGTTCGAAAATAAAAACCACCACCCAAAATATAGCCATCTATACGGGATATATTTTATGACCATCTGGCTGCTGCAATGAAATTTTTGAAAAACAAGACTTCCATTGCTTCCCACAATCTTGCAAAATGAGAAGATGTGGCTTTAATTGCTATGCTCGTGGCACAGCTGGAAGATTTTGGGGCACATGTCTCCAGCTGTTTCCACTTCTCCCAGAACTTCTCCCAGACCCAAATCCAGACTAAAATGTAGGCTAGCAGGTCAGCTTCCCGTTGCTGTTGTTTCGAAGGCATGGAGATGGCAAGCTGGTGCTTTGATCCGCCCCAAAAGAAGGTCCTCCTACGCAACTCATATGGCCAGGAGTCGAGAGGAAGGCGACCTTTTCATAGACTTGGAAGCTCTCCCTTTGCCTTAGAGCTTCATGGCAGCGGCTGGCTGGCTCCCAGAGAGCTTATGCGTAACTAGGGGCGGGGAATACATTGGGTTCAGTTTGCATTTAAAGACGAACCTGTCCAGTTTGCATTTTATGGGAACTGAAATGAGGCCGTCCTGCAGAAGTCACACTCCTCTGAATGTTGCAATTCAGGAATAATAATAATAATAATAATTAATAATAACAATAATAATAATCCCCAGCCACTCTGGGTGGCTTCCAACAAAATACAGTGGTACCTCAGGTTAAGTACTTAATTCATTCCAGAGGTCTGTTCTTAACCTAAAACTGTTCTTAACCTGAAGCACCACTTTAGCTAATGGGGCCTCCTGCTGCTGCCACGCCGCCAGAGCACGATTTCTGTTTTCATCCTGAAGCAAAGTTCTTAACCCGAGGTACTATTTCTGGGTTAGTGAAGTCTGTAGCGTATGTAACCCGAGGTACCACTGTATTAAAATACAGTAATGCATCAAACATTAAAAGCTTCCCTAAAGAGGGCTGCCTTCAAATGTCTTCTAAAAGTCTGGTAGCTGTTGTTCTCTTTGACATCAGGTGGGAGGGTGTTCCACAAGGCAGGTGCCACCACCGAGAAGGCCCTCTGCCTGGTTCCCTGTAACTTGGCTTCTCGCAGTGAGGGAACCGCCAGAAGGCCCTCGGCGCTGGACCTCAGTGTCTGGGTAGAACGGTGGGGGTGGAGACGCTCCTTCAGATATGACTGTGTTGTGTCTCTTCAGTTGTCGATACACGCACGCAGGGAATGCCTTGCCTTGCTTTAACTGTGTGTGCATCTACACATGCAAGTCGCCCTGGCCGTAGGGCATTGTGCAAGTGCTCTAAAAACAAAGCCATCATCCTCTCTTCTGGGGCCGGCAGGTGCTGCTTCCAGCATGACTGCTGCTATGGAGAAGCCGAGAAGGAGGGCTGCTCCCCCAAGTTGCAGAAGTACACCTGGGAGTGCGAGAACAACTCGGCCAAGTGTGGTGAGTGGATATTCCCCTGGCGGGGAGGAGCTTTGCTGCCATGACGGCTGCTGCATCTGGCAACCTCCCCTACTGCCCTCTCTTAAAGGTAAAGGTACAGCTTCCAGGTCATGTGGCCAGCAAGACTAAGCCGCTTCTGGCAAACCAGAGCAGCACACAGAAACGCTGTTTCCCTTCCCGCCAGAGTGGTACCTATTTATCTACTTGCACTTTGATATGCTTTCGAACTGCTAGGTTGGCAGGAGCAGGGACCAGGCAACGGGAGCTCAGCCCGTTGCGGGGATTCGGACTGCCAACCTTCTGATCGGTGAGTCATAGGCTCTGTGGTTTAACCCACAGCGCCACCCGCATCCCTATCCTGCCCTCTCTTAGGGATGCACTTTTAAGAGACTCATTTTCCATTTCTTCTCAGAACCAAGGGCAAAGCTTGCCCGCTTGAAACTGCCTGATAAGCTACTCCAAGCAGGCATGGCTTCAGAGCTGGGTAGAGTTGGCAGGGCATCCATGCTGCAGCTGGTTCACTGGAGCCGACGCCAGTCTTCTTCAGCTTCTCCAACAGCTGGTCCCACTGGCATGGAGATTGGCAGCATTGCAGCCACCAATTGCCCCCTTCGTTCAGGCTGGTGGGCATATCTGCCAGTAGCATCAGCAGCCCTCTTTGCCTAGGACCTGAATGCAATGCTCGGCATCCTGACACCAGGCCCTGCACCACAGGGAAAACAACACGGCCCTGATCCGGCTTGGATTCTTTAGCTGCTATTCCTGCATTGCATGGGGTTGGACTAGATGCCCCTTCTGGCCCCTTCTGACGCTACAGTTCTGTGATTCTAAGGCCCAAGAGATATTCTAGCTGTAAGCAAGGAACATAGCTGTCAACCGTCCCTTATTTGGCGGGAAACTCCCTTATCCCAGCGCCGTGTCCCGCTGCTGTCCCTTATTGATGATGTCCCTTAAATTTCCTGGGTTTCAAAGGAAACAGCTCCTCTCCCTCCCTCCCTGCCAGCCAGGGAGGAGGGAGGCTCCAACTATGTTGCTTGGCTGCCTGCCCTGCCCCCCTCCGGTCTCCTCTCACCAGCCTCAGCCCCCGGGAGCCCCTCCCCGCCAGGACTGGCTGGAGCCTCAGGCCCTTCTGCCGCCATCCTCCTTGCGGCCGCCGAACTGAGCGTCTCTGCCTGGGGCCTCCCCTCTGCCTGTCACTGCCGCTCCCGCTCCCGCTAGGCCGTACTGCGGCTGTGCCGCCGAAGGACCCAGATGAGATGAGCAGCCTGACGCAGCCTATGAATTGCTGAGGAGCCTTGAAAGGAGAGTGAGGGCAACCATAGAGAAAGCAGTTCAGAGAGAGGAGGCAGCGGCGCAGGTGCAGGCAGGTGTTCCAAGAGCTAACCATAGGGGGGAAAGCGGAGGAAGGACCACAAGCACTTCTCGCATAGATTTGTAGTGGTAGACTAGCATAGATGGTCTGATCTGCGGGTTTACTTTGGGCGCTATTCCCCCCCCTTCCTCCCGCCCCGCCTGATGGAACTGAGAGCTGCAGATGGAGCACGAGAGAAAAGATACAGAACTGCAGCAGCATCTTCGTAGCTTGGACTTCGTTTTGCGTGAAAAGTGGTTGCTGCTTGTAGTTATTTAATTGCAGCGTTTCATCAGCTGGTGTCTTGTGCAGCAACCTCTGGAAATGAAGGGCTAAAAACTGGCGCTGCTCTCCCAAATTATCTGGTCCCCTTTAACTTCGTATTTCAGCTGGTTGTCTAAAATCCCTTATTTTGGCTGCTGATCCCTTATTTTTGAGGCTGCTGGTCCCTTATTTTCAAATCTGTAAGTTGACAGCTGTGGCAAGGAATTTCAGAGGTGTCCACATCAGATTAAGCAGGTGTGGGGAACCTTTGGCCCTCCAGATGCTGCTGAACTACAAATTAGGACGTTCAGGATGTCGTGGGATAGTTCAGTAAATATGCAAATTTTGTGTGCGACCGCTGTGAAAAAAGGCAAATTCCATGCTAGGGTTCATTAGGAAAGGAATTTATCACTGTGCTGTTATACAAATTTAGGGGGCAGCAGCATTTGGGAGTACAGTTCTGGTCGCCTCGCCTCAAAAAGGATATGGAAAAGGTTCAGAAAAGGGCAACTGAAATGTTCCAATGAGATGGAGGAAAGATGGCAACTTAGAGGAAAGGCAAGTAAGAGGCGACATGATAGAAATTTTTAGGATTACGCATCGCATGGAGAATGTGGAGAGAAACTTTTCTCCCTCTTTCGTAACACTGGGACCTTGTGGACATCTATCAAAGCTGAATGTTGGAAGATTCAGGATAGATAAAAGAAATGATTTCTTCACTCACTGCATGGTTAAATTGTGGAACCCGCTCCCATAGGAGGCAGTGATACCCACCAACTTAATGACTTAAAAAGAAGATTAGCCTAATTCATGGAGCAGAGAGCTGTTTATGGCTGCTAGATGGGAACTGGGAATCTAGGGCAGTAGGTTAAGGGAGACTGCCCTACCCACTTACAGTGGGACTTACTTCTGAGTAACCACACATAGGATGTGCTTCATCCCATTAGTGTTTCTGTCATTCCTAAAGCCACTGGCCCTCCCAAGACCCTGGGCATCCAGTTTTATTCAAAATGTTTAGTATCTAAGTATTTCATTCCCTCTCGTTCTGCTGAAGGCCAGAAAAATCTGCGCACTCTGGTACCCATTTTGCAATGCCTCGGGTTTGATTCCTGGTCTCCCTTTTTCTTTCCACAGAGGATATAGAAGACAAGTGCCAGAAAATGGCTTGCGAATGCGACCGCGAAGCAGCCAAGTGTCTGGCGAACGCCCCCTACAATTCCCAGTATTTGTTCTGGCCGGATACTTTATGTGGGTCATTCAACCCTCAATGTGAAGATGATTAAGAAAGGGTGTCACTTGGGCCAGGCTTCACAGACATGGGACATTCCCCTCCTCGAGTCACTTCTCAAAAACAAATCAAAGCGGCTCTAGATTTCACCCAGCTTCGGATGGGTGTTGTCTAGACACACAAACCAACTTCCAAATAATTTCAGCCATTCTTCAAACAAGAAACAGAAGGGGATAACATGCTCCAACCCAGCTCCTTGGCCCAGGTGACACAAGGTTGCCTACCTAACCTCGGTACATCTCATTTCAATTCAGTATGTGATATTCTCCTCTGGGTTATAAGTCTGAAGTGTCGTCCAGAAAGGACTCAGCCCCCAGTGTAACCATTTCCTTATCTTGTATACCCCAGGCAAAAGCTTGCTTGACCATGAAACCTCAGACCAGCCTACCTCACAGGGCTGTTGTGACGGGAAGAAGGGAGAGAGGGAGAAGAAGAAAGGTTTTTGGTAAAAATGTAATACTAATAATAAAAATTAGAAAAAAAATCTTCCGTTTTAATTCTTAAAAATGTTCATATGCAAATCTGAAGATCATATCATTACAAACGCAGAGTCAAGTTTAATTTATAGGGGCACATCATTTAAAATAAAGCTAATCTTGGTTTTGGCATACATTTAACGAGTGGCAACAGGAGGCGGTTCATCTACGTACAGGGAAAAAGCCCACCGTCTCACAATCAATTGGTATTTACGTGCAGAACATCTTTTCCCTTTTTTTCTAAAAGAAAAAGTGGTAGCAGTTGGCAAGTAGATCTAGTAAATCAATACAGCAACAGAAATTACTTCAAATTCACAAACACGACCAGAGCTGTGTGTGTAAGGAAAAGGGAGCAGAGTCAGGATCTGAGCCATTTTTAGAAGGGTCAGGTGTCTCTTAAGGGTATACAGCTGCTTAACGTGTAAATGCAGGACTCGTTTTGCACGAAAAAGGAGCCCGACTGCTTCAATTTCTCATCAGGCTTCTTGTGCTGCATGGCCAGATACAGAGAGTGGCACACAAAGGTTGGCGCTTCGATTAGTCCAAAAGCAAACGTCCTGATTACAGGGAAATTAACTGTTCCTTCTCCTCGAGGAAAAGCAGAAAAGCACCTCCCTTCACTTGTTGCCGCCGTCACAGCTTTGAAAAGGAAGACTTGCTGCAAAAGTAGGTGTGCCATTAAAAAAAAATATCACAGGTTTTGTCACTGTGGAAAGAAAATTAAATTGCCTTTTTTGGCAGCTCCCTGCCACCAGATGGTTCAGGACTGAACAGCACAGTGCCGATCCCAGAACATGCCATCAAAGCACTTGAGTTTCCAAGCGACGGATTTCTTTCACCACAAGATCAATGTTTATAATTGGGTTAAAGTACAAAGCCCAGTAGAACAGGCAGTTGCAAACAAACTGAGGAATAACTGGCCAGAAAATAGCCATGAGGAGTCCCTGGGTGGACACTTTCCAGAAATGGCCCCACATCCGGTGAGGAATTGTCCTAGATGGGGAGGGAAAAGAGCAGATTAGAGCCCTAGATCTCATTTCCAACGAACCTTTGGAACTCTTGCAGAAGCTGCACTGAAAACATCCTTGCGCAACACACAACAGTTCAGGGAAAGCAAAGGTGTTCAATCATTTACAGGAAAACACCACCGTAATAGTTTTAAGGAGAGTTTTAAACAAGCCCAAAAGGGAAACTAAGAGAAAGGAGAGAGGGGAGTACAAAAAACGGGGGGTGGGCCTCCAACACGTACAAGAAATGTGTGGTTCACGACGCTCCTTTTCATTTCAAATGAAGGTTGCTTATCTGGAGCACTCTAAGTCACATGCTTTTCACTGGAAAGCAATTTGCTCATAAACGAGACATGTTAAGTTAACCTTGGGGACTTTTGGATATCCAAAAATAAAAGATCCCTGGCACACCATTGCACGACTAGCTTTTCCTCCCCTGAGTGGGAAGAAGCTGAGCCACAGCTGGGAGATGGAAAAGGAGGAATCTCTCTTTTCAGTGCAAGTTCTCTCTTTGATTTCCGCAAAAAGACAGTGAGAGAGAGAGAAACAAAGGGATTTTACAAGTACAAAAACAGGGTTGCGATTTCTGGAAGGTAGGAGGGTCCGAGAGGGACTTACTTCAGCTCCCTTCTTGACCACAGCCTCCAGAAGGAGAAAAGCTCCAGCACAGAGAGCAGCATGGCGTTGACGATGATGAAGCGGGACGTCCAGTAATGCACCTCTAACCAGTCCCAAGCAAACTCAGCTATTAGCTGGTAGGGCAGGAAAGAGTATTTCACAAAGAATTCTCGCCACTGCTTCCAAGCAGGCTCCTTCAGGTCCTGAAAGAGACAGAAAGTGTTCAGGGAAAGCAGGCTGGGCACCACAATAAAATATCTCTGGGTCAAATGTTGCCATCAGAATTTGGTTCTTGCTACTGGCATGCCCAAAATTTATTGACCGCGTTTCCTTGAAAGCAAATAAAAATATTTCTGCCCATAAGTGGCTTAGGATCTCTCTCTGTGTGTGTTCAATTTAGCCCAAAGCAAAGCCATTTCAGATGGACAGCAGGCTAGAAAAACACGCCCATCAAAACTGGGGATACTGGCATGGCTCTTAAACATGGGTAGGCAAACTAAGGCCCGGGGGCCAGATGCAACCCAATCGCCTTCTAAATCCGGCCCGCGGACGGTCCGGGAGTCAGCGTGTTTTTACATGAGCCAAATGTGTCCTTTTATTTAAAATGCATCTCTGGGTTATTTGTGGGGCATAGGAATTCGTTCATTTCCCCGCCCCCCAAATATAGTCCGGCCCCCCACAAGGTCTGAGGGACAGTGGACTGGCCCCCTGCTGAAAAAGTTTGCTGACCCCTGGTCTTAAACATGATGATGCTGGTAATCTTGGCAGGAAGCATATTCTTATCTCAGCATTTTATGCTACAGTGGGGCTTAGGAGTCTGTACAGTGGCACCTTCAGGTTACAGATGCTTCAGGTTACAGACTCCGCTAAGCCAGAAATATTACCTCAGGTTAAGAACTTTGCTTCAGGATGAGAACAGAAATTGTGCTCTGGCGGCGCGGCGGCAGCAGGAGGCCCCCATTAGGTAAAGTTGTGCTTCAGGTTAAGAACAGTTTCAGGTTAAGAACGGACCTCCAGAGCGAATCAAATACTTAACCCGAGGTACCACTGTACTAGGATTTCCCAGGAAGATTTCTGGCAGTGCGATCCCTGGAGCGAGCACATTTTGTCCATATTGGGTATATGCCACCTTTGGAAAACAGTTACTTTCTTTGCTAAGGAGAAGCGAATATCTCTAAGGAAGCATAACATGAAGGAAATGCACCCTGTATTGCTGCAAATATCTTTAAAGGTAAAGGACCCCTGACAGTTAAGCCCAGTTGCAGACAACTCAGGTTGTGGTGCTCATCTCACTTTACAGGCCGAGAGAGCCGACATTTGTCTGCAGACAGTTTATCCGGGTCATGTGGCCAGCATGACTAATCCACTTTTCGCACAACAGAACACTGAGACCAGAGCAGCGCACAGAAAAGCCGTTTACCTTCCTGCCAGAGCGGTACCTATTTATCTACTTGCACTTTTTGGCGTGCTTTCAAACTGCTAGGTGGGCAGGAGCTGGGACAGAGCAACGGGACCTCACCCCGTTGTGGGGATTCGAACGGCCAACCTTCTGATCCGCAAGCCCAAGAGGCTCAGTGGTTTAGACCAAAGCACCACCCACATCCCTCATATCTTTATGCGGTGGCAATAAATGTATTTGGCGTCTGCCAAAGCTGCAGAGGAACTCAGAAACCTGCTTCACACTAAGGCCCTGTCTGCACCATACATTCAAAGCAGCATCATGCCACTTTACACAGTCTTGGCTTCCCCCAAAGGATCCTGGGAAGTCTAGTCTGTTAAGGGGGCTGAGAGTTGTAAGACACACCTGCTCCCTTCATAGAGCTATGGTTCTAAAGAATGATTTAGCAATCAATCCCAAAGTGTAGAGATATCCCACATTTTCTACCGGTGATAAACAGTACTTTTAGTTACTTTTTTCTCTTCTCTATACAGTTGTACCTTGGAAGTTGAACGGAATCCATCTGTTCGACTTCCAAAACGTTCAGGAACCAAAGCAGAGCTTCTGATTGGCTGCAGGAAGCTCCTGCAGCCAATCGGTAGCCAGGGAAGCCGCACCAGACGTTCGGCTTCTGAAAATCATTCGAACACGCATTTCTGGGTTTCGATCGTTCGGGAGCCGATTTGTTTGGGAACCAAGGCGTTTGAGATCCAAGGTACGACTGTAATAATGTTGTAAGAATCATGAGTACTCTATTTTATATTTTTCTTTATTATTATTATTTTTGAAATATTTCTTTTTTATTATCTTTTTATAAATGTGTTTGGATTCTAGATCTCAATGTGTTAAAAACCTTCAAAAAATTGTTAAATAAAATGAAATACAAAAGCCCTTGGCTTCCTGCCCCCATGATGTTTGCCCCCATTTTCACTCCTGGGGCCATTGCTCACAGAGCTTTTGGCGAGGGTCGCTGATCTGCAACCTCAAAGCATTCTGTACTGCCGCCCCACAAAACCCCTTCCCACTTTTTGGGTGTTTGGGAGGGGGCATGTTCCCAAGGCGGACGTCTCCTGCTCTTACTTACTAGCAGCTTTGCAAGAATGTCCTCCAGCTCCTCCTCCTGCATGGGACAGATGGTGTGGAGGAAGGGGAGGAAGACGTCCGTGTAATCGAAGAGGTACAAGTAGAGCATGGTGAGCCGAGGGGAGCTCTTCAAGGCGTACAACAGGAACAGCGACTTCCCAGGATGCACCGCCTGGAATGCGAGGAAATGGAGAGAAACGGGGGAGAGTCATCCGTTAGCCGGAACACATGAATACACAAGGAAGAGCAAACGGAAGCAAGGGAGAGGGCAAGGGGTCTTCTGTGAAATACAGCTTTGTCTCACCAACCTCTTCACCCTCCAGGCGTGTAACATAAGATCTGAGTCATATTAAGGGTCACATGAACCCTGCCTAACTGTGGGAAAGGCTCTATCTCCTTCTGTTCTGGTGCTTCAGAGATCAGAGGCATCATTGTAGATAGCAGAATGAGAGATCACTGCCCCCACCTGACACCCCAGGGCAATCCTGCTCCCTCTCACTGCTCAGCCCTAATTCTAGATCACCAATAAACCAGTTAAAAAGAACAGGTCCCAACACCAACCCTCCATTTTCCACATCCCACCACGGAGAAAACTGTCCATTTATTAATACAGTTGTACCTTGGAAGTCGAATGGAATCTGTTCCGGAAGTCTGTTTGACTTCCAGAAGGTTCGGAAACCAAAGTGCGGCTTCCGATTGGCTGCAGGAAGCTCCTGCAGCCAATAGGAAGCCCCGTCGGACGTTCAGGTTCCAAAGAACATTTGCAAACTGGAACAATCACTTCCGGGTTTGTGGCGTTCAGGAGCCAAAACGTCCAAGTACCAAGGCATTCGAGATCCAAGGTACGACTTCACTCTGTTTCTATTCCTAAGTAAGTCCTGATCCAAAAGAGGATCTCTGTGGTTATGTCACGACTACTCAGCTTACTCAGGGATAAATTTTCGGGGATAAATTTTCAAAAACCTTTGGAAAACCTAAGAGCCCATTGTCAACTGGTTCATCTCTGCTGGCACACTTGGGGAGGGGAAAAACCCTATAGATGTTGAGACAGGACCTACCCTGGCAAAAGCCATGCTGATTCTACTTCAGCAAGGCTTCTTCCTCTTGCTTGGCAATTTTACCTGTTTAGTGGGCTTCCCCACTCCTAACGTTAAGCTAACTGGCCTTTCATTCCCCAGATCCCTGTTATAAATTAGTTCCCCACTATTAATCAGCAGGAGGGGATTTGCTCCTCTGTGGATTTTGCCCTTCAGGCCAGCCCTGCATCAAGTAGCCCCAAGTGTAACTGTGTAAGACATCATTAGAGTAGGCAGTGGGGAGGGAAGCTGCCAGCATTAAATTGCACAATGGGGTGCACACTGTGGCATTTGCTCTCAGATACAGGACATTCCACGGAAATTGGGGAGACTCCCTGCTCCTTCGTAAAATGGCTTCAAGCCAGGCTAAGATACTTTTATTTTATTTATGTATTTATTACATTTCTATGGCACTTTTATCTTCCATTTTTATCTTCCATTTCATCCTCACAACAACTCTGTGAGGTAGGTTAGGCTAAGAGATGGCGACTGGCCCAAGGTCACCCAATGAGCTTCATGGCTGAGCAGGGATTTGAACCCTGGTCTCCCAGGTCCTAGTCCAACACTCAAACCATTACACCGCACTTGGGCAACACAGGCTGAAGACAGGATGGGGACCAGACTCAGGAGCAGGGCTGGGTCGCAGCAGGGATGCCGAGGATCAAAACACCACAGGGACAGAAGAGTACCGTATTTTTCGCTCCATAAGACGCACCCCCCCCAAAAAAGTAAGGGGAAATGTGTGTGCGTCTTATGGAGCGAATGCAGGCGGGAGGCAGGCGGGAAAAGCCCGCAGGAGCTGTGCACCCTTTAAAGAGTGCGCGGCTCTTGCTGGCTTTTGAAAGTGACGGGGCTCCCCTTCTCCCTCCTGGAGAAAAGCCTGCAGGCACCGCACACAAGCTCCACGTGGCTCGTGAAAGAGAGCGCTGAGCAGAGCCTGGGATGCATACAGGCTCTGCTCAGCGCTCCCTTTAAAAATATGTTTCCTTGCATTCCCCTTCTAGAAACTAGGTGTGCCTTATGGTCAGGTGCGCCTTATGGAGCGAAAAATACGGTAATTTGGTGCAGGGGCTAAAGGTCTACGGCCACTGGAGGCAGGACTTCCTGTAACATCCTCTCACCTTGTACTCCCAAAGGTTCTGCGGTGGTTTGACGCCCAGCATCTTCACACGTTCCAGTTCCGTCATAATGGCCTTCCTGTGGCTACTGTTCTCTACATTGTAAGGAGCCTTTGCGAAGTCCTCGTCCGTGAGCGTCAGCAGGAGCCTGCAAGACCAGGCGTTACTGTTACATGAAGGAAACGCCCTCTGCCCTGCTCCAAATCACGCTGAACTACCAAGTCGAATATCACCATCAAGACAAGACGGGTCTGTGGATATTTGCACTGAGAGCAAAGTGCATCTGCCTACTCTAGAGTTTAGACATGGTCCTAGCAAGATGACTAACAGGGAACTATTGCTAACAGCCACGCTACAGATTAAAAACTTACTTTGAACACAACAAGACTTTTGTTTTGTTTTGCCCCTGTGTTCACATCACCTGAGGAACACAAAATCTTTTATAAGCAAGGCACCAGGTACAATGAAGTTTCTCTCTCAATAATCTCAGAGCATCACCAAAGGGATCTTCCTCACCTCCCATTAATGCGCTCAAGTAAAAACCTCTCCTTGTAGAGGGACGTCCAGGGTCCCAGCTGCTCCAGCCAGTGTACCACCTCCCCAGCAGTCCATTTCGCAACAGGTTTGTGGACAAGGAGGTCATCTTCCGACTCCCGGCTGCTCCAGTGATAGCCGAGCAAAACTACCTAGAAAGCAGTGAAGAGGGTCCATGACGGGTTATGCACAGCGGTGACTGGGGTGACTATAAAACATATTAAACATGTTTCAGATGTTTAATACAAGAGCAAAGCACCCAGCGGGGTCCAAAGGATAGTGCTGGACTTGATTGATTGATTGATTTTAATTATATGCCACTTTTCCACAACGAGATGTGCCCAAAACAGCTTGCAGCAAACATTCAAAAGCATCAAAATAGAGAGCACTGGAAATTCAAATATTCTAAATACGGAACATGCCAGCGAATTCAAAATTACAAAAACCAACAATTTAGCAAACACAGAATAATTTCAATATTACAAAAAAAACACCCACACCACCCAATGTAGGCTTCAGTACAGTCGTATCTTGGTTCTCAAACGCCTTGGTAGTCGTACGTTTTGGCTCCTGAATGCCGCAAAACCGGAAGTAAGTGTTCTGGTTTGCAAATGTTTTTTGGAAGCTGAATATCCAACACGGTTTCTGCTTGACTGCAGGAAGCTCCAGCAGCCAATCGGAAGCCGTGCCTTGGTTTTTGAATGGTTTCGGGAGTTGAACAGACTCCAGGAATGGATTAAGTTCGAGAACCAAGGTAGAACTGTACATAAATACAAAGCAAAAATGAACATTCACCAACAGTAAATTTTCTGGTGCTGGCACTCCAAGGAGCCTGGCTTAAATACAGCTTGGAGCGGGAGATGACATACAGCTGGAAAGCCTGATAGCCAAGGACTCATTGGGCGACTCTAGGATAGGAACACCCTCCCATAACAACACGGTGGAAGCGCTAGGGGATATATTATGGGAGCCCTGCAGCTGAAGCGAGCACTAAGCTTCATGCACCATGTCAAACATTACTCTTCCCTCTGGGTACCTTTCCACTTTCTAGTCTCCAGCATTTTCTTTGGGGACGTCAGCCTGTAGGAGGGGGAAAGAGGTGGAAACCTACCTGGTGGCCGCAGCCAAATGCCAGGCATCCCAGCTACTGAAAAAGGAAGGGCCAAAGCTCAGTGCTAGGGCATCTGCATTCTATCTAGAAGGTCCCAGGTCCAATTTCCGGGGTCTCCAAATAGAGCTGGGAATGTCCCCAGTCTGAAACCCTGGAGATTCATGGCCAATCAGTGTAGACAAACTGAGCTGCATGGATCAATGGTCTGACTCAATATAAGGCAACTTCCAAAGGCAGACAAAAACCAAATCTAGCAGCTGCGAACCTCTATAGCAGCGGTTCTCAACCTGTGGGTCCCCAGATGTTGTTGGACTACAATTCCCATCACCCGAGCTCTGGCCTTGCTAGCTAGGTATGATGGGAGTTGTAGTTCAACAACATCTGGGGACCCACAGGTTGAGAAAGGCTGCTCTATAGGCTTCCCTTCACCTTTCCTGCTCAAGGGAACTAAGATGGAGGGCAACAGGATGTCCTTTGAAATTTCTCTGAAGGGGCCCATTAAGTCAGGAGACTTGTTAAGTTTTCTGCAACTATACAATCAGTTCTTCAAAAACCCATCCTCAGCAAAGCCCTTCATGTCCCACCAGCACAGGGCTTTTTAAAGGGGGAGACTTACAGCCACACAAGTTAGCGCTGTCAGCACGCCGGAGAAGAACCCCCCTCCTCGAGGATTAATTCGCCCCGCCGTTGGAGCTGCAGAGGTCTGATCGCTCCCGTATTTCTGAAAGGCGGCGAGGCTGAGGGACGCGTCGCTGTTCTGCTGTATGTCGTCCTTCCGCTGCTCAATAGCATCTGGAAACAGTTTTTCGATTGCATCCCTAGAAAAAGAGAGTGTTACTTTGCAAGACTTCTTCCTGCAGTTTGCCGCCAGTCTGTATCTGGAGAAGGAGCCTTCTCCTCTGGGGCACGTGGCTAAAATGCTGGACTGGGGAGACCTGAGTCCAGCTCATCAGTCGTGAAGTTTGCTAGCTGTCCTCGGGTCAACTGTACTCTCTTCTCAGCCTGACCTACCTTACAGGACTGATAAATGAGCTACCATGAGCTCCACGGAGGATGAGCTGGGTACAAACAGGTGATAACCGTAAGTCGTTCTGCTGGCTAAACCCTTTTAACCGGGGGTGAGGGGGGATCTTTTATAACCACATTATCTCATGGACAGGATTCCCAGGGTGCCTGTGGTGGGCGGAGCTAGAAGCAGAAGGGGGAGGTGCAACTGATGTCAATCTCACCTGCAGACAGGAGGCTGCATTTCAGCTATGCAAAACACACACACACACCCGTTCAGGGAAGTAAGAGGTACCATCACCTTTCAAGGACACATTCTAGCCACACAAAAATGTCTCAAAGAGGGTAGAGGGTGTGATGTGGGGAGAGGCCTGGAGGAGAACATCTGGCTATTAGATTGGAGCTCCTCCTCCAGTGGTTTGAACTTAAAACAGTCATGGAGACCACCAAGCGAGCTCTACAGTGGTCTTTCTACCCCAGGGAAGACTCATGCAATACTGAAACGCCGAGATTGACAGTGGAGGGCATTTAGAGGATCTAAGAAGTAAGCCTTTCCCAAACCATAGCATTAAGAACAGCAAAAGTAGAAAAGAGGGGGAAATGAGGATTATTTTTAAAAAAATCTATTTTTACAAGTTGTGTGTGTTTCTCAATTTGATCATTTTACGTGGTTTTGTATGTATTGTGGAATTTATGCACTGTGACTTGCTGTTTTTACTAATGATAGTTTAGCAAATATTTATTGTAATTGTTAGGAGTGAATTTCTACCCAATGATTTTTTGCTGACATTTAATTTCATCATGTACTATAATATTCTAATAGATTATTGAGTATTACTTTAAGTTGTTTGTTTTAAAGTCATGTTTTTATTATGGCTTTTTTTGCATTGGATCAGATTGTTATAAGGTGTATGATCTTTGTTGTTTCTTCAGCTTGCAGACCGCCTTGCGTATAGTAATATATACGTTAAAAGTGAAATGAAAAATGAAATTAAAAGTATGAAAATTGTAGGACCAACGGTTCTTACTAAGCAAAGAGGGCAGACTAACACATCTCAACCATTGTATGAAGACCACATATCCTTGACTGCTAGAATCACCTGAGAAGAATGTTGACTTTGGGGAATCCTTCCCATTTCCCCCTGCATTCTGGACACTCGTTCTTCTTGGAAGACGTCCACCATAAGGCCAAGCAATGCCTACAGAAGCTGTGCCCACAGTTCAAGGTGGTAGGATTGACGAGAATATCATAACAGCAATGGCAAGAGAATTCGCTGACTGATATCCGCCGGCTGACCCCGGGAGAAGCAGCTGTCTGAACTTCCAGCCTCTCCGACGGCCACGTCAAACCTTCCTCCATGTCTTCTTTGTACCTGCAGCAGCCAGCACAACGCCCACACGTCCCTAGATCTTGAAGCACGCCACAAGCTATGGGAAGAGAGTGAGCCCGTTATGTTTCTCTGTGAACACAATCCAATGTGTAAAGAAAAATGCATTGTTAATGCAATGAGATAAGTTGTTGCTGTTGTTTATTAAATCTGTGTATCGCCGTTCATCCGAAGATCAAAGGGTGGTTCACAGCATAAAAATACAAAACGAGAACAGAACACATAATAAAACAAAAAGAAACCAATAACCCCATTCTCACAAGCTCATTAAAAAACCCATAGACTATTAATCAGCCAAACACCAGGCTGAAGATGAATGTTTTCATCTGGCACCTAAAGAGACATAGTAAAGGTGGTGGGTGAGCCTCCCTGGGGAGAGCGTACCCCAAAACGGAGAGCCACTACAGAAAAGGCCGGTCATCATGTTGCCACCCTCTGGACCTCTCATGGGAGAGGCACACAAAAACGGGTCTCAGATGATAATTGCAGGGTCCATGTCAGTTCATTGGGGAGAGGCAGTTCTTGAGGTACTGTGGTATCGAGCTGTTTAAAGCATTATAGGTCAAAAACAGCACTTTGAATTGGGTCTAGAAACTAATTGGCAGCCAGTGCAGTCAGGCCAGAATCGGTGTAATATGCTCAAATCTTCTTGCGCAACCTGGCCGCTGAATTCTGCAACAGCTGAAGCTTCCAAACCGGCTTCAGAGGCAGTGCCACGTATAACATGTTGTGGTAATCTAACCTAGCGGCTACCAGAGTCCAGACAACAGAAGTTAGGCTATCCCTGTCCAGATAGAGGAGCAGCTGGGTCACCAGCCAAAGCTGTTGGACTCTGGACCACTGAGGCCACCTGAGCATCAAGCAACAGCAAAGGATCCAGGAGTACTCCCAAGCTATGTACTCGCTCCTTCAGAGGGAGTGCAGCCTCATCAACGGCAGGCAACCTCCCATCCATCTGGTCTAAGAAACCACCCACTAACTGTGCCTCCATCTTCTCTGGATTGAGCTTCAATTTGCTAGCTCTCATCCAGTCCATTATGGAGGCAAGACACTGGTCCAGCACTTCTGCTGCCTCACCTGCAGATGTAAAGGAGATGCAGAGCAGTGTGTCATCAGCATATTGCTGACCACGTACTCCAAAGCTCTGGATGACCCACTTAGTGGTTTCATGTAGATGTTAAACAGCATAGGGGATAAAATTGAACACTGAGGAACCCCACACTGAAGGCTCCACAGGGCAAAGAGCAGAGCTGTAATGGGAGAGGCGATGTCTTCCAGTACTAGGTAACTCGGGAAAGGAATGTTGTTGTCACAACAACAAAGGAATTAAGAGTGCACACAGGCTCCTAATTATCCAATGGAAGAAGTTAATAATGACTAGATCCTTTATTAAATTATAATCTCTATACCGAGGGGGAGAGAAAGAGGCAAGAAAAGAAGATATGTTGACTTAGAGGGCTTTATGGGAACAAAAATTAGAAAAAACTCCTACCAATAGCCAATAGTAAAGCAGTTTCTAGCCACTTAATTATACGCATTTAAAAACATTTCTATCTAAAGCATCATCAGATTATCAAGATTAGCCAACACTAAGATGTCTGAAGAGGACTGCTTAGGTTTCTCAACTGCCAACAAGGCAGGCCAATATAAATTCCCAGTTGTGCCAATGTTACCATCAAGTCTACATGCTTTCCTCCTAATGAAATACAGAATCACTCTACGTACCTGTGGTTGAATCCACATCTCACACAACTCTATTCCTACTAAGGAAAATTTCGTTGGTTCTAAAGGAAGAGATAAAACAGGTTGTTCACTTCAGCAAACAAAAAACCCCTCTTCAGCTGCTGTAAAGAATATTAATCAACAAACTGGCAAAAAGTGTCTCTCGCACACTTTGGAACATGCAAGGGAAATCAAATTAAAAAGTTAATACAACTGCATGCCGAGAAACGTTGCCTATGTTTATATTCTCCTGCAGGAACAGACTCTAATATCCCCTTTAGAAAATGAAGTCAGAAGCCCCAGAATGTTTGTTGTGTTTACTACAAATCTGGTTTCTTCCTCTCATGGGCTTTATGTAGAATTGGGAAAGTATATTTTAATGCCATGCTTGTAACACATGGGGGTGTGGCAGAGAGCAAATATGCTGTTTACATGTAGAAGAGTTACACAATCCACACAAACTGTTTGCCAATGGCTACTGCAAAACAAATGCAATCTACCTCTGGATGTCACTTGCTGCGGGGGGGACAGCAGAGGGGGGCTGTTGCCTTCAGGCTGTGGTACTCGAAAGGCAGCTTTTGGGAATGAAATGCGCAACTACTGTACACAGGCCTACCTTATTATGAGCTAGCAAGGAAGTCTTTTTGCTCTTCTAGGCCACAGGTGGGGAACCTGTAGCAATCTAGCTGCTGTTGGACTGCATCTCCCATCATCCCTGACCACTGGCCACTCCGGATGTGGCTGATGGGATTTCAAGAGTCCGACAACATCCGGAACCTTCCCTTCCTCTGGATTAAGATAGCCTAATCCTGAATTAAGTTAAGATAGCAAATGAAGCCTCCATGCACAAGGACAGTCAAAAGTACCAAATGCTGGGAACAAAAAACAGTGGAAGGTTTCCGCCTTCCATGCCTCATGAACATCCCAGAAGAATCTGCCAACAATTCTTGGAGGTGGTTTGCTGGGTAGGTTAGGCAGACTTTGGACTGGCCCAGCAAATTTCGCAGTTTCCACACACATCCTGCCTCATGAAACCTGGGACCTGTAGTTTAAGGGAACTGTAGTTTTGTGAGGGGAAGTTTCTTGTTTGGGGGGTTGCCTTAAACCTATTGTGCGTATGCAGCCCTCCCTTTATAAACTTGTCTGGCACCAACACTGCTGTCGTTCTGGCACCCTTCAAACCTATTTGTTTGCTTAGTTTAAACGCTTTAAAAATTTGGTTTGCACCCTGCTTTGCTGATTTTTAAAAGTGCCTCTTTTTAAAGAGCTCGGTTACTGTTTTAATTGTTTTAAAAGTTGCCACTTATTTTGTGCGTGCGTGTTGTGCCTCAACGTGCCCTGCCCTCATATAAGTGCCCTTAGCCTGAGAGGAATCTCTCCACCTGCGCAGGAACCTTTAAATCTCTGTGTCCTCCTCCTCCTCCTCCCTGCCTCTGAACTCTCACCCTGCCTGAAGGGGTCGCCCAGAGAGGGGGGGGGGAAGAGCTGCAGGGAGAGAGGAAAGCTCACTTCCTCCCCATACTCTACCTGAGGGTGAGCTGCTTGGGGGCAAACCTCCCATGTCATCTCTCACCACCACCACACACATTATTATTATTATATTATTATTATTATTATTATTATTATTATTATTATTATTATTATTATGTTATCTCCAACATTGTCCTCCTTAAAGTTAGAATCACAGAATTATAAAGTTGTAAGGGAATCTCCATGTAGAATAGTAGGGTTCAAGCTGATTTGATTTCAACGGGTCTACTCCGAGTATAACTTACTCCTACACAACCCAGAAACGTGTTATATTATAATATCATCATCATTTCTGGGTTCTGCCCATGTAGGCCTTACACACCGCAGGCCCGTCGAAATGAACGAACCTTAGTCCCTCCTGCCCATTACTTTCAACGGGTCTACTCCGAGTAAAACAACCTCTATTGATAGCAGCCGCAGCCGCGACGCCGCTCCGGCCTTTCCCTCCCCCGCCCCCTGACCCCTTTGGGGGGAAGGGGGTCCGGGCCCCTCCGACTCCCACCTCCTGCTCCTCCTCACCCAGCTTGACAGCGGCGGCATCTCCGTCTCCTCAGCTGAGCCCCGCCGGGATCCGCTTCTGGGCGCGCATGCGTGGTGACGCCCGATGCCCCCTCTTTGGCTGACGTATCACTTACGCACGGGCGCCTCTTTGTCGCCGAGAGCGCAGCGCCGACCTGTACACAAACTGGAGGGGCGTGGTCGAAATCCCGGAACCAACGGGGGCACTTCCGGTTCACCTCGGCGGCCATCTTTGACCGACTTACTAAAAGTCCTCACCTGCGTCTTGAGCATAGATAGGAGGAAGTCCTAGAGCGGCACGTTCCTTTGTCCGGGAAATCAGATTTCCGGCTCCCCCCCCGCGCGCGCCATGTTTGAAGTGGGCGAATGCTCCCCAAAGGGAGGGCGGCGCCCTACCTTCCGCGTAGCTTGCGATTGGACAGCAGCTGGGTGCACGTGTCTCTTACGCAACGCAGCGCCATAGGCATCCTCTGTTGCTCATTTTCTCGGGGGGCGGGGGAGCAGAATGGTTTGCGACAGCCCTGCAGTGTAGTCTGGTATTACTTATTTATCCTATTTGCATCTTCTGCTTCTTTCAAGTGTAATAATAAAATTTAAGGTCTTATAGATATAATAAATGTTCATAAATGTACCAGCCAAGCACGTACATAGATCAGCACAGGAAGACCGACCTGAAACCATTTTGACTCCCAAGCTGACCAAATGTTTTCTCTGCAAGGAGGGAGGGCAGGAATTGGGTAATCACCATTTCATCAGACTGCCAGGAAAGGCAATCAGATAAGGGATTATCAGATAACCTGGCAGACAGGAAAAACAACAACGTTCAAATTTCTGTTGTAGACCACCTTTTCTGTGATGTAGGTATGATGTTTGTGGGGGGTGGTCTTGGGTTACACCCCTTCTGTGATGTATGTATGATGTATGGAGAGGTGGCCTTGAGCTCCAGGGCAGGGAATTTAAAATGTCTATACAGTGGTACCTCGGGTTACATATGCTTCAGGTTACATATACTTCAGGTTACACACTCCGCTAACCCAGAAATAGTGCTTCAGGTTAAGAACTTTGCTTCAGGATAAGAACAGAAATCGGGTTGCGGCGGCGTGGCAGCAGCAGGAGGCCTCATTAGCTAAAGTGCTTCAGGTTAAGAACAGTTTCAGGTTAAGAACAGACCTCCGGAATGAATTAAGTACTTAACCCAAGGTACCACTGTTTAAGAGCAGGCACACCTTGGTTCTGGGTCCTCCTCCTTTCCTGCGTGTGAGGGGAGCACCTTGTTGCAACAGATCAATAAAGACCAGGCTTACTAGCTGCTTTGCTTCTCAATATTCTCTGGTTGGCCTCTGTTATTTTCTCCTACCAATAGGACTCTATACGGGCTCTTGGATACCCCATAAGGGAAAAAGGGCAGATTTTGTTTACAACACAAGACACCCAGGGGAAGTTACCTCTCACCTTTCCGTTTCATCCCCACAACAACCCCTTGAGGTGGTTTAGGTTGAAAGATTGACCCTGCAGGGAACATTGAGGCTGAGGGGAGATTTGAACCCAGGTCTCCCTGGTCCTAGTTTGATGCTTTAACTACTACCAACATACTGGCAAGGCATATTACCACTATATTGATGGGGCCTCAAGCTCAGAGCTGCTTCTGACAACCTTGCAGTGTAGTCCAGTGTTGCTTTCCTCACGTTGCAAGAAAATGACGGGATGAGGCTAAGACTGTGGACTACAATAACCCTGCAGTGCAGCCCACTATTACCCACATTATCAACCCTGGTATGCAGGTGGTAAGCAGAGGGTGAGAGAGGGGATTATGACAGCCCTGCAGTGCAGTCTTACTGATCTCTAGGTCACCAACTGGGACAGGGGTTAGAACAACCCCAGTGATCCATAGGCATCGCACATGGGCTGAGGCACACAAACCAGTGTCTTGCCTCTGGCTCCAGCAAAAATACCGTATTTTTCGCTCTAAAAGACGCACCAGACCACAAGACGCACCTAGTTTTTGGAGGAGGAAAACAAGAAAAAAAATATTCTGAATCTCAGAAGCCAGAACAGCAAGAGGGATCGCTGCGCAGTGAAAGCAGCAATCCCTCTTGCTGTTCTGGCTTCTGTGATAGCTGTGCAGCCTGCATTCGCTACATAAGACGCACACACATTTCCCCTTACTTTTTAGGAGGGAAAAAGTGAGTCTTATAGAGCAAAAAATACGGTAAATCCAATTAAATGGTCGTCTCCTCAAACTCTACACTGAAGTTGATGCAGCTGAATGCTTTTTCTGTCCTCTTTCTTCATGCAGACACCTTGTGCTTTTACTGAAGAAAGACAGTCAGTTAGGTTACCCTAAAACCCTAAAACTGTTTGTGAATTCCCCCCCGCAACCAGGCCTCAAAACTATCCAAAATTCCTTTTCTGTCTTCTAAAAAAATCCACAGCTAAAGTTTTCCTCTGCTTTCTGTTGCAAAGGCAAACCGTTACTTTTATCAGTACGAGAAGGCTTCAAAAAGGCTAATGAATAGGCTCTGTTCAAAGCAAGCCTGAGAACTGGCTTTTATCTCATTTGGTTGTAGCACATCTTGGACATGCTGAACTGCTCTCACCCCCCCCCCTTTCCTGGGAAGGGTGCCAAGAGTCCACAATAGTCCCAAGACAGGAGCTTTCTGTTCATGCTCAGGAGACACATGGGGCAGAACTTTTTCAGAAGGAGGAGAAAGGGGAGGGAACTGGAAGGGGAATATATACTCTGTGCAAATGGCTGTGAACTCGTGCTTGTTTTGTGAATCTATCACACTTGCTCCTCTGCCCCCCCCCCCCATGGCAGAATAAAAGCTCTTTTTCTGGATTTAACTCCTTGGTGTCGTTCTGACTCTTTTCGTCCCTGCTCAGGTGCAACTTTTTCCCTACCCGTGGTTAAAAGGCCTAGAAAGGCTACATTTCCTCTATAGCAGTGTGAAGAGGACAGTGTAAATTAAACACAAGAGGAAACTAGGAGGCATTGTGTTATTCATGGAGTCCCTAACCTTTTCAGACCTGGGGGCACATTTGGAAATCTAAAAATCTGCTGCAGGTACCACAAAATGCCCATTTTACAGAAGAAAAACCGATGATGTGCAAACACAGGAAAAACACACCAAAACAAAATTTCCTGCATTGCAGGGGGTTGGACTAGATGACCCTCGTGGTACCTCCCAACTCTACAATTCTATGATTCTATGAAAACAAATACGACGCAGCAAAAAACCAAGGGATTCCCACCTGGCGGGGTTTGATGTTGCCAGCTTTCAGGTAACGTTTGCAGACATCTTTGTAATGCAGAGTTGGTCTGCCAAGAGGCCTGGTGCCTGAAGCCACAGAAAGTGAATGAATGCTTGTGTCTTTTTCATATTTGGGTAGCCACTGCTCATTATTTGCTGGTTGAGATTGTGTCACAGTAACCTTGCAGTGCCTAAATAAATATCCTGTTTCACAGACCATTGCTGTGTGGATTCTATTGGCCATCCCGGCTTAACCCACAGGGTATTACAGTACTGGGCATATATTTCTGCAGCACCAGCAGTCGTGAAGTGAAGAGGTCCAGGCAAGTTGACATGTCTATGGCCTCAGAGCACCTTTTGTTCTCTTTGTAGCCCATGGATAAACGCAAGGTATTGAACCAAGTTTCAGACAGCAAAGGATTGCAACATTCTGAACCGTGCAAAAATGCCAACTCTGCCACCTGTGGACCAGGTGAGCAAGTTGCTGAAAGGTGGTCCTCATTCCTTGTGCTCAAAGCCATGCATTCCCATTTTCCATCCAAGGGCCATGTTCCAGAGTAGGCAGACTTCTGGGGGCCACATTCCACTGGTGCGGGAACACAACAGAGGTGACTCTTATCTTTGTACAGAAGGCTACACCATCAGCATTTATTAAATTTGTATACCACCCTTCAGCTGTAGAGTCCAAACACATAAAAATCGGAAGTTTCTGCACCTCCACTTTTCCATCCAATTTCAAGGACACATTCCAGCAAGGCCAAAAAAGGCAAGCTGGAGGAAGCTGTGGAGCGGGGCCTGTGGAGAGTCCCACATTTAGCCCCCAGACCTGAGGTCTCCCTCCCCTGGATTAGACGGTGGCATTTGCCTCTTTGGAAAGGCAAGCGTCTCTTCCAGATGACCTGTTTAATGAGTATTCAGCCTGATTTGTTTGTGAGGAGATTAGATGCTGCTGCTTCAAGCAGCTGTTATCCCACACTTTCCCGCGAATTGTCCTGTCAACTTTCCTGAGTGGAGAAAATCCACTTTGGGGGGGTGAGAGGAGTTAGTTTTGCAAGAGCTCCGAATCAGCCTTATTGGCACACTCTGAATTTACTGAATACAGTGGTACCTTGCTTGTCAAACTTATGACTCCCGGAACCATTTGAAAACCAAGGCACAGCTTCTGATTGGCTGCAAGAGCTTCCTGCACTCAAGCGGAAGCCATATCGGATGTTCAGCTTCCAAAAAAGTTTGGAAACCAGAACACTTACTTCCGGGTTTGCAGCGTTTGGGAGCCGATTTGTTCAGGAACCAAGCCTTTCAGGAACCAAGGTACTGTAGCACCCTGCTTGTGGTTAACGCTTAGCTGGAATGAAATATTCAACGCAGCAATAGAGAAATTAAAATAATAATTTATTTGTCAGACAAATAAATGAGAGGCACAGTGGTATATGGTTACCAAAGCTCTGCCTGCCCTCCAGCCCTGATGGCCAGCACTTATATTTCCTCAACCCAGCCCCCTTGCTCCTCCTTTGGCTGCCTCTGTCCAATCAGCCTGGTTGAAATTCCTATTGGCTGTTTGCTAGAACCAATCATAAAAGATACACCCATTTCCTATTACCTTTTATGGGAGACAAAGAGCTATATTTCCTTCTATCCATAAATGGCAGACAAGTAGCCATATATCTTACATTAGCCTCAACAAGGCACCTTAATTATCAGTTCACCTTTTGCCCCTACATTCCAAAACAAATGGCTAAAACACATGGCTCGTGGTATTAAGTTCTATCTAAACAGAGATCTTACTATTTACCAACTCTTAATTAATGTTTTTGCAGCTTGATTGCATTCTGTAATATGTAGGGTCAGTGTAACCTTTGCTCCCAGCCTGTATTTCCCTTTTACAACCTTGAGAAACCTGTCTCCTGCTACTGCTATAAATCAGGGGGGCCCTTGTCCAGGAGAGCAGAAAGATAAACAACTGAAAAAAAAGGACTTAGCCAACTGGTTTTCTGCCTGGCATGAAACATTTGCAAATCTTTAAGCTCATTTTAAAATACAGGCCTTGATCAGACGCCTCAGTACCACTGTAAATGTATACCTTCCAAGTACCCAGGAACAAACAGGACATCCCATTTCCCCCTGCACAAGATCTCGGTGGCCATTTTGGGCGCTGTGCTCTCACACGGTGCAATCGCCCTGAAAAAACTCCCGGGGGGGTTGCAACATCACACAGCCCCCCCCCCCAAAGCGTATGTTTCTGGGTGCTGTGTAAGATCTTTCCCTGAGAAAAGGGGAGAGCAAGGCGCAGGTCACATGACTCACCCAGGAGCCCATCCTGGAAGACACATGTCCTTGTTTTACTTCAGAAAAAGTTGGTAATATATATACAGTGGACGCTCGGGTTGCGAACATGATCTGTGCGGGATGCACGTTCGCAACCCACAGCGTCCGCAACCTGCAGTGGTGTGTCTGCGCATGCGTGGGTTGTGATTTGGCGCTTCTGCGCATGTGCAAAGCACGATTTAGTGCTTCTGCACATACGCAACTGCCGAAACCCAGAAGTAACCCGTTCTGGTACTTCCGGGTTTCAGTGGTCTGTAACCCAAAAAAACGCAACCTGAAGCATCTGTAACCCGAGGTATGACTGTGTGTGTGAGTGAGTGTGAGTGAGAGAAAGAGAATATAAAGACTGAGGGCACAAGGAGAAGGGGATGACAAAGGACGAGATGGTTGGACAATGTTCTCGAAGCTACTAACATGAGTTTGACCAGGCTGCGGGAGGCAGTGGAAGACAGGAGTGCCTGGCATGTTCTGGTCCACGGGGTCATGAAGATTCGGACACGACTAAACAACATATGAATGAAATAAGCAGCAAACTTAATGACCAGGCTTCTCCTGATTTCCAGGTCCTGGAAGGAACTCCAAAAACCAAGCCAGGTTCTCCCTCCCCCAGGCAATGTCTCCACGCGGCTGCCAAGCTCTGAAACTAAACTTGGCTTCTTGGGAATGCCAGAGAAGTCTGTGGAACTCATCTATTCTGAGAACAAACTAGGGTCTCTTTTTAGCTTGGTGGGAGGACCTTGGGCTTCTAGAAGCAAAGGAAGGGATCGCAGCAGCCGCTTTCTGAATAGTGTAGTGTTAAGAGAGAGGCTCTTCTACAGACGCTGAACCCTGTCTTCTGTGTTCGCACCTAGAGCATCACCCCAAAGATGTGTGCGGCTCTTGGGATGCTGGGAACACGGAAAATGTTGTCCGTCTTCATGATCCTTGCCGCTGTCTGTCTTCAGGGCACCTTGGTCCAGCAGCCTGGGACAGCGGAGCGAAGGAAGCTATTCTTCGAAAGGTTTAGACGACTGGAAGAGCAGGTGAGCCTGGCATGGATTGTCATTATCCTAAATTCACCAGATAATGTTCTTGATAGTGGGTCCTGCCATCTGACCAATGTAGATCTGTATCTATTATTGTGGACTCTGCAATTTGCTGACAGTCTAACCTGGGTTAGAAGCAACCTGTTAAACTTATTCGCAAACTAAAATCCAAATCTGATCATTCAAAATTCCACAAATATTTAATTTGTTCCAGACTTCAAATTAAACCGCGAGAGTTTGCCCCCTTTTTTATGTACAAGGTTTTGTTACCCATGTTCCCATCTCGTCATAACATTTATTTTAGCTCAGTAAAACTAAAATGGTTGAATTGCACAACGTTTCGAAAAACCAGCTTCTTAATTATTGGTATTCGTGCCTTTTGGACATGTAGATCGTGTATCAGGTATTTTTCCATACAAAGTTTGTTTGCTTTTCAAAATTAAGATGCTAGATTTCTTACAAGCCCTTCACAGTAAGTTCCATGGGCAGGAGACAACAATATACAGTAATATACAGTTACGAAAACAGATAAAGCAATTACAATTATAAAAACAACAACAACTAGTGAAATCATTCCAGCCAGAACAGAAGAGTAAGTTCTGTGCGGGTTGCATAGAATAAAAACAAGCTACCAGGGTCTTTGTTCTTCATCAAAGGATGGAAATTATTTTTTCCCCAATTTATACCTTTGATTTGAATTTAGCATTATTCCTGGCGCTAGTAGATATTGCTCTAATAAAATATCCGGGTTATCTTTGAGGTGCTCTTTTGTTCTGCCTTGATATTCCCATCATGTCTTCTTGTTGGACTCAGCCTTTTTACCTGTTAATTTCTCAAGAGAGCCGATTGTACACAGGACTTTGTAGTTAGATTTCTAGCTAATACTTGTTTGGGTTTCTCCAGTGCCCTTCAGCAGGCAACACCAGGCAGTTCTAAAACAATAACCACCTAAGAAAATAACAGTGCAGGATTTACGCAAAGCATAGTGGCACAAGGGTCGCTTCTGAGATATGTGTGCACTATATCGGCTTATTATATGAACTCTGCCATTGACACCCAACTTTGTCCAGCTGCCATTTTGTTGCATTTGCAAAATGATGTACTGTATAAACGTCAAAACCTGTTATGTCCAACTGACCTATTGGAGTTAACAGAACAACTGCACTATTATGCAGCTGCCCGTGCTGATAAGAAAAAGTAGTAGTCCTTGAGGCAGAAGTCAATTCAGCTTGCATTAATTAAATGTGACCTTACTTAATTCACTGAAATCACACAGCCATACTTGGAAATTCTTCAAATTTTGCATTGCACTTCTCCAGCCAATTAATGTGTCCAAAAATGCATATGCTACTGTATAATGTATAATAAAGACACGTGTTAGTGAAAATTAAATGCATTAACAATACATTATTGTTTTGCAAAGATGTGCATAATGGACAAAGCTGCAGGCAAAAATGTGTCTATTAGGAATAAAATCTGGATGAATTTTCATTAGGACTTGCAATCTTTGTTATATGTGAAGAGCTTTACTTAAAACTGGGAAGATGAGAAACCAGAACTGGCTGATTCACTCATCCCTGCTCAGAATGCTCCTTGCAAGCTACTAAAGAACCACACCAAATACATTTAATGCACATGACCTTCCTTTCAACAATCCTGGGAGCTATAGTATCCCTCTCACAGAGCTATAATCCCCAGCACTATTAACAAACTACAGTTCCCAAGATCCTGGGGATGGGGAGCTATGTGCTTTAAAAGTGTGTTGGATATGCTTTAAAAGTGTGGTGTGGATCTGCCTCAAATGAGAAAAGGATATGTTTAGCCTGGAAAAGAGGAGACTGAGAGGAGATAGGACAGCCTCTTCAAATCTCTCAGGGGCCGTCATGTGGGAGATGGAGCAAGCTTGTTTTCTCCTGCCCTGGCAGGTAGGACTTGAACCAGTGGCTTCAAGTTACAAGAAAAGAGATTCCAACTCAATATCAGGAATGAACTCCCTCAGGAAGTGGTGGGCTGTCCTTCCTTGGAGGTTTTTAAGCAGAGGTTGGATGGCCATCTGTCAGGGATGCTTTAGCTGAGATTCCTGCATTGCAGGGGGTTGAGCTAGATGACCCTCAAGGTCCCTTCCAACTCTATGATTCTAGGATGAAGACTGGGAGAACCCCCTGGGGAGTCTTCTCTCACATGGGGCCAGGGTCCTAAATACAGTGGACGCTCGGATGCGTACGTGATCCATGCGGGAGGCACGTTCACAACCCGCAGCATTCGCAACCTGCAGCGCTTCGTCTGCGCACACTCGGGTTGCGATTCTGTGCTTCTGCGCATGCGCAAAGCATTCCGGTACTTCCGGGTTTCGGTGCATCCGTAACCCAAAAAACGCAACATGAAGTGTCTGCAACCCGAGGTATGACTGTACAGTGATACCTTGGTTTCCAAACAACTTAGTTGTCAAACAAATCAGCTCCTGAATGCTGCAAACCCAGAAGTAAGTGTTCCGGTTTGCGAACGTTTTTCAGAAGCCAAACGTCGAATGCGGCTTCCAGTTGAGTGCAGGAAGCTCCTGCAGCCAATCGGAAGCCGCGCCTTGCCTTTTGAACAGTTTCGGGAGCCGAACGGATGCCCGGAATGGATTAAGTTCTAGAACTAAGGTACCACTGTATCACAAAACCAATGGATCCATTTGAACCAAGATGAAATGAAAACCGTTATGGTTCATGGGGGAAAGACAGCTTGCTGAATAGCACCAGTATAGTCATACCTCAGGTTACAGACACTTCAGGTTGCGTTTTTTCATATTGCGGACCGCTGAAACCTGGAAGTACCAGAACGGGTTACTTCCAGGTTTTGGCGGTTGCGCAGAAGTGCCGAATCGCAGGTGCGCAGATGTGGGTTGCGAGTGCTGTGGGTTGCGAACGTGCATCCCGCATGGATCACGTTTGCAACCCGAGCGTCCACTGTACCAGTAAAGACAAGGCCAGGAGTCCAAATGGGGAGGCAGTGGATGTTATGGTGTGAGTTGTCTCCCCAGCAACCGGCTATAACAGGCGCTGATAAATAAAGCAATTGATTCTTGAGAGGCACCCTTTCCAGGACTAGCAGGGACAGCTCAAGGAAGAGTCCCAATTTAGAGAAATGAAAGGGAGCGTTGTTGGGCGGGAGGTGCTGTTCTATCTTCAGATGGGGCAAACACCCATCCTTGCAGGCCCTCTGGCGCTACTGAGATAATAGGATAACTCGCTGCTGTGGTCAAAGCAGGAGACATCTGTTTGCAATCCTCTGTGATGCTCAAGAGAATGCACCCGCCAAAAATAGTGGGATCAGCAGCTGGTGGCAAAGAAGTCTGGGTGCCGCTCCAGCCGCCGCGATTCATTAGGCTTGGGGTCATGTTTCCCTTTAAAAGTTAGTGGGAGTAGCTGCTGTTGTGATATCTATCCAGCCCTTGGCAGCCCTGCTAGGATTAGCCCATAACCTCTTGCCAGCAACCACAAGCGTGTGTTAGATTGTGCTTTATTAATAATAATAATAAACTGAGGCAGCGTACACGCCATCCATTGAAGCACACAGTTTCCCATAAAGAATCTGGGGGAACCTTAGTTTGTCAGCGGTGCTGGAAATTGTAGCTTTGTAAGGGAGTAAACTGCAGTTCCCGGCATTTTCTGGGGGAAGGTTACTAAGTGCTTAAGTGGATGGCCTAGAGTAGCTGGGGCAACTCAGTCAGATGGGTGGGTTACAAATTATTATTATTATTATTATCAGTGCTTTTTTTCTTAAAAAATGTTTAGGAGTACTCTCATTTTGACTCAAGAAAACCACTATTTTATAGCTCAAATCAGGGAAAATAAATATAGTAAACGGACAAAAGTACACAAAAATTCACAAAATGTTTAGGGGTATGCATACCCCTGTGTACCCCCAGAAAAAACACTTATTATTATTATTATGGCAGCCAGTCTGCATTTCACAGGCAACCCTGGACAGGGAAGCCTTTTAATGTGCAATGTTTTACTATGTTTATATACATGTTGGAAACTGCCCACAGTGGCTGGGGCAACCCAGTCAGATAGGTGGGGTACAAATAATAGAATTAAATTTCTATTGTTGCTCTATTGCTACTGCCGCCACTGCCACTGCCGCCTGGGACAAACGCCGTCTCATCCTCCTTCCTGAGCTCAGTGGCGGCAGCAGTGGTGGGGGAAATCAGGACATTCTGGGATCAAATCAGAAGCCAAGAAGGCTTTCGAAATTCCTGGACTGTCCCTGGAAAATCCAGGACATTTGGAAGGTGTGCGGCCACCATCTTGCTTTCCCCAGAAAGCCCTGTTCTGAGGTGGTGTTTTGAATTTGAGCCCCACATCAGGCAAAATATTCCTGCATTGCAAGGTTGTTGGACTAGATGACTCTCCTGGTCTCTCCCGATTCTATGATTTTAAGTTCATCTCACTGGAGGCCATTAGCCCGAGTTATTGACCTAACCCAAGGGTGTCACAAGCTTGTGACAATTACAGTCTCCGTAACCATTTGCCTATTGATTTCCAGAGCTGTACAACGGAGGGGTGGGGGACCTTTGGCCCTCCATATGTTGCTGGACTACAACTCCCATCCTCCCTGACCATTGGCCATGCTGGCCAGAGGCTGATGGCAAGTCAGAGCTCAGCCTCACCTCCAGGGCACCAGGATTCCAATCCCTGGCCTATCAGGAACTGCTATGAGCAGCCTCACAACTTTTGAGGAACAGATACTTCCCCAAGGGAGCTGGTCAACTAGGAAATAATGACGTGAAGCGTTTTGGATCAGAAATAGCAAAATAAGCCCGTTGATGAGTATAAGTCACTCGTGAATGGTTTCCAGTTAACACTATAAATAACGGCAGCCCTTACTGTAGAGATATAAATAGAGTTGAGTGAATTCATGGGCTCCAAGGAGTCCAGTGGAAAAATCTAACCCTGCCTCCAGATCCTAAGATCTCGCTCAACCCATTTCACAAGCGCACATCAGACTGCCATGCTCTTGGGAGTGACCTCAATAAGTCTGCTCCGTCCAGCTCCATCTCTTTTCATGACATTTTGGAGCTACTTCTATGTTCGGCGCCATGCACATGTGTGTGGTTGTGCATCATTCGGATGCGCCTTGTTAAGTTGTGGGCGAACATATCAGACGACACAGCGATTCTTCCAAAGCAGCTCTTTATTTGTAAGCTGGAACAGAACTGAACTGCGGAGCTCAGTCAGCCTGCTTATATAGAGCTCCAGAACAAAGTAACTGTTGCAACTTTCTAAAACTATCCAATCACTGAACGTCACTTTCGATCCTTCATTTGCATACAAACTATCCAATCACTGAATGTCACTTTCGATCTTTCATTTGCATAACTATCTACAGTATCCCCCTGCTGGCCCAGGGTGAGAACTTCAGTACATAACACGCCTAAACCAGTAGCAGCCTGTACAGTGGTACCTCAGGTTAAGTACTTAATTCGTTCCGGAGGTCCGTTCTTAACCTGAAACTGTTCTTAACCTGAAGCACCACTTTAGCTAATGGGGCCTCCTGCTGCAGCCGCAAAGCCGGAGCACGATTTCTGTTCTCATCCTGAAGCAAGGTTCTTAATCTGAAGCACTATTCCTGGGTTAGCGGAGTCTGTAACCTGAAGCGTATGTAACCCGAGGTACCACTGCACTCGGCTGGACAACTGCACTGCAAAATGGGGAGAATTTTGAAGGAGGGCTGCGTTTTGGCTTGTAGCTCGCTTCCAAAATCACAAATTAAGTCGGCTTGCCTTTCAATGCAAGCTGAATCAAATTTCTCCCCTGTTCCTATCTGGAGATAGTGCCGGGGGCCAGATAGAAAGTACTTAAGGGCCACCTTTCCTTCTCTGCCCCTTCCCTCAACCCTTTGCTGATGCAAGTCTGGATCTGTGCCTCACATTCCTCAACCTCTCTAGGAGCCCTCCAGAAACCTAGCTGGGTGAAATATACTCGGAGTCGAGAGTGGATCTCATGCTCTTTATTCAGCTCATAGTGGTGAGGAGGAATGGAAGTTCCCCCAGAATGTCTGCTTTATATACATTATTTACACAATGGGCCCCACGTGATTGGCTAATTCCGGGATTCTCCTGTAGGCCAGTCAGGTTGCAGATTCACTTCTACCTGGTGCTGGATTGGGCGGCTCCTGTGGACCAATCAGACTGCTGCATTCTGGGTCCTATTGTTCTAGGACCAATCAGACTGCTGCATTCTGGATCCTATTGTTCTAGGACCAATCAGACTGCTGCATTCTGGACCCTGTTGTTCTAGGACCAATCAGACTGCTGCATTCTGGACCCTATTGTTCTAGGACCAATCAGACTGCTGCATTCTGAATCCTATTGTTCTAGGACCAATCAGACTGCTGCATTCTGAATCCTATTGTTCTAGGACCAATCAGACTGCTGCATTCTGGACCCTATTG
>JAXCMG010000036.1:8016500-8047324 GCA_034642415.1 Podarcis siculus | reverse complement strand
ACCCTATTGTTCTAGGACCAATCAGACTGCTGCATTCTGGACCCTATAGTTCTAGGACCAATCAGACTGCTGCATTCTGAATCCTATTGTTCTAGGACCAATCAGACTGCTGTCTTTTGGTTCCTATTCAACTCAGTACATAACACTGGGTTTTTCTCCATTCCCCCCTCACCCTAACTGTTTTCCAGTTCCGGCGGTTCCAGGAGGTCACCCTGACACGCCTTCAGGAGATTGCTGGGAATTACAACGTCTCCTACAACATCAACGCCAAGTTTGAGCAGCTGCTGAGCAAGCACCAGGGCCTGGAGTCCGCTGCCAACGAGAGCCACGCAGCCACACAGGAGGAGCTGAGCCACCTGAAAGCTCTGGTGAAGAAGCTGCAGAACAAGGGCAAGAAGCAAGACTCGAAGCTGGGGGCCCTGGAAGAAGCCTTGCGCGAGAGGGACCGCAAGAAGGCGGCAGAGATGCAGCAGGAGAGAGCGCTCTTGGCCAACTTAACCCGAGAAGTCGAGAGCCATCGAGAGGACACCCAGGCCGTGCACGCTGGCCAACGGATCCTCCAGAAAGCCCTGGAGAGTCTTCAGGATGCCCTCAAAAGCCAGGGGAGCAAGCTAGATGAGTTGGAGCAGCAGCTGAAGAACCCCACACACAATGAGGTCCTTCTGCCGAACCCCCTAACTGCGGCTCAGCTGCTGAACCGGGTCCCCCAAGAGCAGGAACCAGAGGCAGCCGGCGGGCAGAACCCTACCGTGAAAAAGCTCCATGGGAAGCATCGCCAGAGGAAGAAACTGCTCCAGGAGAGCACGCGGCTCGCGGCCCAGTCTCAGGGCAGAGGGCTGCAGAGCGGATCCCCTCCGGGTCAGGAAGCTCCCCAGCAGCAGGAGGCAGAAGCGGAACAGCCTCATCCGGCGGAGCCACAAGCGCTCAGGCAACAGCAAGCGGTCGTAGACAAGGCCCCTGAAGAGCAGTCACAGTCAGAGGCGCCTCGGAAACCAGGGACAAGTACGTGTAGATGAGCTGAACCAGGTTTATCCTGCCAGAATGGCCCAGCTAAGCTACCCAGAGGTGGTAATAGCAGCAGTGCTGTATAGTCGATAGCCATTGGTAGCTTGAAGGAGACTTGGGAGATGGCTCAGTCAGTAGAGCGTGAGATTCTTAACCTCAGTGCCGTGGGTTTGAGCCCCACACTGGGCGAAAGATTCCTGTGTTGCAGGGGGTTGGACTAGATGACCCTCATGGTCTCTTCCAATTCAACAGTTCGATTATTCCCTCACCACCTTTGGTCTTTGGAACCTCTCTCCTGGAGTATCTTCCCAGAGAGGGAACAGTTCGGGTCCCATCCACACCATACGTTTAAAGCATTCCTTCGGACATATCCAGGCATCTGCCCACTTCATACCGTTATTAAAGCTATAGCTAATGGCTTTTTTAAAAAGGTGAAGGACCCCTGACAGTTAAGTCCAGTCGCGAACGACTCTGGGGTTGCGGCACTCATCTCGCTTTACTGGCCAAGGGAGCCGATGTTTGTCTGCAGACAGTTTTTCCAGGTCATGTGGCCAGCATGACTAAGCCGCTTCTGGCAAAACCAGAGCAGCGCACGGAAATGCTGTTTACCTTCCCACTGGAGTGGTACCTATTTATCTACTTGCACTTTGAGGTGCTTTCGAACTGCTAGGTTGGAAGGAGCCGGGACCGAGTAATGTGAGCTCACTCCGTCACAGGGATTTGAACTGCGGACCTTCTAATCGGCAAGCCCTAAGCTCAGTGTTTAGACCAATGATCCATAGATAATACAAATAATACTGGCAACAAAGGGCATTCATGACATGTACCTCTAGAGAGAGTAAATTTTTCTTATGAGCATCCATTGGCCAAGTTATTAGCTGAGAGAGTATGCAGAATCTATACTTATCCTTTGTCTAACTATTGGACTACATCCCCATAGTTCCAATATTGCTTTAAAAATGGCCATTTAATGTGGTCAAATGCTTTTTCAGTGCCCATAAAAAAGGAAATGCTCCCATTCTTTTGATTTTTAAACCATGTAAATATCTTTTATGAATTTACTTACGCTCTGAGCCATTCTTCTGCCTTTTGCAAAGCCTAATTTTTCAACATATTGATAAAATTTCACAAATAATTGAAATGTTGGTCCTTATCTTTATATCTCAGATGAGCAGTGCTATTGGTCTCGGGCAGGGGCAGTTCCCAGATTTGACACATGTTAAACTTTTATGCTTGATCGCCTCTTTTTCTCTCTTTCCCCACAGTCTGCAACGTGGATTCCATGCTGTTTTTCCCTAACGCTTCCACAGAGAACTTTGCCACGTTCACGCCAGGTTTTCAGGCTGGCCTGCTTGAACTGAGCCTCTGCAGCTGGGTGAGCACCAGTGCCAACTACCTGGGCACCATCTTGTCCTATGCCACTGAGGATAATGACAATAAGCTGGTACTCCACGGCCGCGATGCTGCACCCCGGAACTCCATCCACTTTGTCATTGGCGACCCTGCTTTTCGGGAGCTGCCGGTGGGACGGATCCTGGATGGCAAGTGGCACCACATCTGTGTCATCTGGTCCTCCATCCAGGGGCGATACTGGTTCTATGTGGACAGGAGGTTGGCTTCCATGGGCTCCAAGTTCCAGAAGGGCTACGAGATTCCCCCCAAAGGGTCTCTTGTTTTGGGACAGGAGCAAGACACAATGGGTGGTGGGTTCGAACCCTCAGAGTCTTTTGTGGGCTACCTGGCCGGCCTTGCCATATGGGATCGCGCGCTCTCACCCGGAGAGGTCTCGGGCATCGCCATCGGGAGAGGCCTGCCCCGTGGCACAATCTTCACCCTGGCAAATGTCTCAGCCCTCCATGGAGCGCTGCAAAAGGTGAACTGCACTTGCCTTGAACACTGCCTGTAATTCTCCCCATTTCATACCCACACAGGGCAACCTGCAACCCAAACAGCTAGGATAAGCTTGGGAGCAGGGTGGGGTTGGGGCGCCGCTTCTCCTGAAGTATAATGTGGCAAAGATATTGTTGAAGGACGCTGTGGCCACCTCGGAGGCAGATAGCTCCCGCCTCCGCCACCAGCAGGTTCAGAAGCCAGCAAGAAACAGATAAATGAGCTTTCAGCAAACAGCACAATGGATGGGAGCTCAACTCAGCACTGTCCATTCAGAACGCAGTTTACACCACAAAGTGTGGGCGATCGTTCCCTTCCCTGCCATTTAGCTCTCCGGTACCTGCCCTTCTTCTGCCCTTGTGATTTCCTCCCTCTATCCCCTTTGATAGTCTCTAGTTACTTCCAGCTGACCTGGTTTGAAAGCAAATACCTGGTGCATTTAGTCTGACAAAGCATTGACGGTCCGGATAGCAAACTCAGATCTGGCAGCAGGTTAGACAACGTCAGCTAGTTTTTCAGCATCCTTTCTAACTGTTTTATCATGTTGCATCAAGTACTCAATATACCACGATTTCCCAGTGCATTTGACTATCCTTGCTACTAAAAAGTCTGATTTATCTTTGTTAAAATTGGGTTTGTAAGAGCACCAGATCCACTTTAATTGCTGTTATGTGATTGAATCCCACCAGAAAATAGCAGCAGTTTGGATTCTGGAAGCGCCTCCAGCCCTCTGGGCCTCACCTCTGAAGACAGACTTGCCTTTTCTCCCCCTCAGCCTCCTGCTACTTCAGTCCCATTCTGGATTGATTGTAAAAATGGGCAAGCAAGTTTCGAGAACTAAACTGACATGTTGAGAATGAAAGCTGGGTAGATCCTGTCTGGTTTTTGGCTATGTACTGCCAATGCATTTTTTGTCCAGTTGCTGAAGCTGCAGCAGCAGCAACAACAACACACCTCTTAACAGCACCACTGCAGAATAGTGGGAAGCAGGAGAAGTCAAGATGCAGAAAACACAACAACACTTTTAGTCAATGGGGCTTGTGCTGGAGGACTTCCTGGTAGCTTGTGCATCATCTTATCTTTCTTTTCTTTTTTAAAAATTTATTTTCAATTACAAAAATCCAATATATGCCACATTATATCAATACCAAATTACCATTCCAATTCAAATATAAATCAATTAAACGCCAATTACACATTTTAGATAGCCCCCCGTGTGCTAGATTTCAAGGTAAGATAATTTCATTTAATTCTGCTTCCAAAGACTTATTTAATCCAATTACATTTCAATATTCATCGCAATCCCTTATACAGCAGCTACAGTGTTTTGCCTGTGTATCATCTTATCCATGAAGTGAGCAGTGCGTATGGATTCCCCACCACAGCCTAGGGCAGGAACGGAATTTGATTTTGTTTGCATTTTGATGAGATATGGCCCAATTTGAACTTCTCGAACCAATACACAGACTGAAACAGCTATCCTTTGAAATCCACGGTTGTCCGAATTTTGCGATGTGATTCTTTAACCGAACGACGTGTCCAAAAGTGCATATACTTAAAGAGTGCATAGAGATGTATACATACGTGAAAATAGCATATGACGTTGCATTGCTTTGAGGGGCGGGGGAATGCTTGCCAAAATGGGCATAGTAATCAGAAGAACTGCATGCAAAACTGGTGGATTTTCATGGATTCAGCAGCAAAAACCTGCACATTGTTGTGGAAACGTGGAGAACTGAATTTAAGATTGGAAAAATGGGAAACTGAAAAGGACACATTCATCCCTCTATACCTCAACGCCTGCCTCTGTTTTCTGCCTGCTCTTATCCAGGTATTAGTACCGCAAGATGGATGACCTGAAGACCCCACAATATTTCTCTCCCAGTGCCACAGTGTAGTGATGTTGGCACTTTTCTTTCCCTATGTAAAAAATACATTTGGCAGTCATGCCACTCTGCAGTTTCTTAGGGGGGGGGGGACATGGCCTTCCAGGGCCGTATTCTGCTCAGAAACTTCCAACCCATGACTCAGAGAGGCTGAATATTTGGCTCAAAGTACACATGGTGTGAAGAAATATCAACAACCTCAGATCTGCAGATGACACAACCTTGATGGCAGAAAGTGAGGAGGAATTAAAGAACCTTTTAATGAGGGTGAAAGAGGAGAGTGCAAAATATGGTCTGAAGCTCAACATCAAAAAAACTAAGATCATGGCCGCTGGTCCCATCCCCCCCCTGGCAAATAGAAGGGGAAGAAATGGAGGCAGTGAGAGGTTTTACTTTCTTGGGCTCCATGATCACCGCAGATGGTGACAGCAGTCACAAAATTAAAAGACGCCTGCTTCTTGGGAGAAGAGCAATGACAAACGTAGACAGCATCTTAAAAAGCAGAGACATCACCTTGCTGACAAAGGTCCGTATAGTTAAAGCTATGGTTTTCCCAGTAGTGATGTATGGAAGTGAGAGCTTTATGGTCATAAAGAAGGCTGATTGCCGAAGAATTGATGCTTTTGAATTATGGTGCTGGAGGAGACTCTTGAGAGTCCCATGGCCTGCAAGAAGATCAAACCTATCCATTCTGAAGGAATTCAGCCCTGAGTGCTCACTAGAAGGACAGATCCTGAAGCTGAGACTCCAGTACTTTGGCCACCTCATGAGAAGAGAAGACTTCCTGGAAAAGACCCTGATGTTGGGAAAGACGGAGGACACAAGGAGAAGGGGACAACAGAGGACGAGATGGTTGGACAGTGTTCTCAATGCTACCAGCAAACTGCAGGAGGCAGTGGAAGACAGGAGTGCCTGGCGTGCTCTGGTCCATGGGGTCACAAAGAGTCAGACACGACTAAACGATTCAACAACAACACATGGTGCGCAGTGCATGGATTTTCCTGATACAGTTAGGGTTTAAAAAACTATTATTGATAAATGAAAAGCAGCTGTGAAAAAAGCAGGCCAAGTTGGAATCAGAGGACTTGTGCAGGAAGTGGCTGCTTAACCTGCCTCCCGCTCCAAATTCCCCCCTCTCCCCTTTTGCTGCAGGGGAAAATATACAGGATCTCTCTCTCTCTTCCCTTATGAGCAGAAAAGCAGCTGGGGTGAGGCAGGTTTGAGCAGGGAGGAGATAGTAAGTAAATAAAAGGGTTAAGCCAGCCCTCCAGACACTGTTTCTCCTCTCTCTATTTCAGCCTCCCATTGACTGCTTTTCATTTAAAAAAAATAGTGGAAGGAATAAGGGAACTGCCCGTCACATGTAATTTGACTCTTCCTTCCAGCGTTCATCCCCATTCCTTTTAAAAATAGATAACATTCTTGCTTATTGCTAAAAACACATCTGTACTGGAGAGGACGACTAAACAGAAGCATCCGCTACAAATTTAATGTAAAGTCCTGCCATGTCTACTGGAAAGTTAGGACTTCATAACTGGTAAAGATAATCCTGAAAGAAATATAGCAATGAGCTCCCTCCGACTGGACAATTATAATCTTCTCCCAGGTTTCCCACCCATTTTGTACTTCTCCTGTCCGGTTCCAGCCCCGCTGCTCTCTGCTTCCACAGCCCCAAGCCATGTTTAATTTTGCTGTATTGTATAAAGTGAAATACATATTGGAGAGACCCACTATATTCTCCTCTCGTTATTGTTGCTCTGGCTTCTATCTATCTGCTTTTATCTAGCTGAGTTTGGAATATTGTGTACCGTTCTGGTCTTCTCACCTCAAGAAGGATGCTGTAGAATTAGGAAAGCTTCGGAGGAGGAATGGAGAGGCTTCCATATGGAGAAAGTTGCAGCGTCTGGGACTTTTCAGCTTAGAGAAAAGGTGTTGAAGAGGGGACATGATAGAGGTGTAAATAATAATAATAATAATAATAATAATAATAATAATAGCTTTTTATTTATACCCCGCCCTCCCCAGTCAGAGTCGGGCTCAGGGCGGCTAACACCAATAAAATCACAGTAAAAACATAATAGGAGGGAAAAGAAAAGGAAAAAAAAAACCCAATTTAAAATACAGGTTAAAATGCAATTTAAAATGCAGCCTCATTTTAAAAGTAGCCGATAAATCAAGACCAAAAGGGGAGGGAAACATAAGGGTCAGACTGAGTCCAAACCAAAGGCCATCTCTCCTAATACTCAAGGGGTGTCCAATGAAGCCAAACGTTGCAAGATTCGGGACAGATAAAAGGAAGGACATCTTTGCAGAGTGTGGGACTCTTAATCTCAGGGTCGTGGGTTTGAGCCCCACACTGGGGACAAATATTCCTACATTGCAGGGGGTTGGACTAGATGATCCCGTGGGGTCCCTTCCAACTCTACAATTCTGTTTTTATGGAACTAACTCCTGCAGGAGGCAATGAGGACCACCAGCCTAGATGGCTTTCAAAATGAATTAGGTAAATTAATGGAAAATAAGGCTGCTGATGGCTACTAGCCATGAAGGCTCTGCTGTGCCTCTACAGTGAGACACAGGTTTCCCATCCGTTTTCTAAGTAAATATGAATTAACAGCTGCCAAGACAGATCCATCCACTTGGGTCAGGAGTGGCGAACCTGCTACTCTCCAGAGGTTGCTGGACTACAAGTTCCATCAACCCCAACCAATGGCCATGTTGGCTAAGGCTGATGGGAGCTGGAGTATGACAACATCAGGAGAGACAGAGGTTCCTTCCTTAGCCTTCCTTTCAAAGCCGTTGTGCAAGGTCTGCAGAAAGCAAGTGATTGGAAGGAGAAAAATGGAAGCGAGAGGCAGGAAGGTCAGGTTGGTGACTCAGGGTCATTCGTCCTGCTGGCTCATGTCCAGTCACTGGACTTTCCACCCTCACCAGGTTTTTCCCAGACAGATGGGCCGGTTCAAAGGAGTTGCTGGGGAGCAAAGAGGCCTCTTGCTTCTGAACAGGAACAAGGTGGTTGGTGGGGGGAATTGATTCAGTTCACATTCAAATCTACATAATTCATACTTTCCAAAGCAGTACGCGAACTCAAACACAAAGTAAAGTACAGAAAACACATAAGACTAGGATAAAGCATGCCTAAATTAGCGAAAATAACATGCAAAAGTGTGTTCTATTATGGCAAACGGCTTTGCAAAGATATGCGATTAGTGAAAAGTGCATACAAAAATGTGTTAGTTTGGAGAAATCTACGCACGAGGACTTTGAAAAATAGTAATTGCAAATGTGGAGAACTAAATTTGAGATGGGAGGGGGGAATAAGAAATGGAGAAAAACCCATAGATTGGATTGCAGCAGCAGGACAGGAGAATGGCTGGCCGATCTTGCGAGCAACAGTGAAGACTCTCAGATTGTGGGTGCATGCATACTATACATTTAAATCACATTCGAAGCACATTATTTACCTCAAAGAATTCTGGGCACTGTAATTTGTGGAGGGCTGCCAGGAGTTTTCACTGAGGGGTAAACTATAGTGCCCAGAATTCATTGAGGGAGGTGGGAATGTGCTTTGAATGTGCTTTAAAACCTATGAGTGCCATTTGAGCGCTGCCTAATTCATTTATGATTTGTAAAATAAAATGCTTTGGGGCTTACCCCCGGCTGGCTGGAGCAGGAGACACCCAGAATCTCACAAAACCCTCCAAAGTATATCAAAGTTTCAGATGCTCCAAGCAGGGATTATTTTGGGTGCTCCTATGAATCAGATTTTGGCAACCTGGTGCCCTCCAGATGTTTGGGGCACCCATTTGGCGAAGGTTGTCAAGGTTTCAGCCACAACTAATCCCATCTAAAATGGGATCAGACATAATTCAGGAATAAATTGTGCAAAGATGTCACCTAGCTGGTTTTCTGCATTGACATTATCTATTTCATACCCTTTCATACATTTCTCCAGTGAAACTAGGGATGTTCCATTGCATAATTTTTAATTTTATTATTTATGCCCCACACCTCTTCCTGGGTTGCCCCAGCCACTCTGGGCAGCTTCCAACATATATAAAAACATAATAAAACACAGAAAACCTTCTCTATACAAGATTGCCTTCAGACAGATTGGCGGGTTGGATAACTTGATACCCTCCAACATTTCTCTAATGAAAATAGGGACATCCTAAGGAAAAGTGGGACATTCCGGGATCAAATCAGAAACTGGGAACACTTCTATAAATCAGGGATGCCATGGAAAATAGGGACACTTGGAGAGTCCGCTATTTATTTATTAACTTTGTATGCCTTCTTTCCTCCAAAGATCCGAGGGCGGTTCACAGCATTTTAAAAAATGAAACTGCCATAATTTTTTTGTTGGGAGTCAATGTCTCTCACAGGGTGCTTTTATTTATCTTCGTACCAAAAACAGAGAGAAAAGATGCAGGGGCTCAGGAACTGCTGCAATGATTACCAGGGAAAGCTCTCTGCACATGCTCAGGTGAAAAGCAAAAAATAAACATGATCAAAGACTGGTCAGATTAAAATTACAAAACATTATTAAAATGATAAGCGCTAAAAGTGAAAATAAAGGCTATACTCATACTGCCCAGGAATGAAAGCACACAAAAAGTGCATGGGTTGGGGAGAATCCTGAGGACTACAACTCCCATGATGCCGCGGGAAGGGGAGTCGGGGCGGGGCTTTGGCGGCGAGTCACGTGCCCCTCCGCCGGCTGCGGGGACGGGTCACATGACCGCTGGCTCGTGGTTTCTGCGCGGGGCATCCCCGGCCTCCTGTCTCCGCGGGCCGGACGGGCGATGGCGAACGTGGCCAAGATGGTATCGTGGTCCGGCCGGGAGGGCGAGGCGGAGGGCCAAGGCGAGGCCACGCCGCTGCTCAACGGCACGGGCGGAGGGGCCGCCGCCCCGCCCCGCCAGGTGAGCGCCGAGCCGGGGAGCCTCCAGCAGCAGGCGAAGTCTACTTTACTGCTGCCCCGGGACGTTATGGTTGTAAAACTCCGCTCATCCGCCTGACATATGTGAGACGATGGCTGGAGTCGACCTCCCCAAGGGCTCGATTGGTGGGGGTGGGAGGGGCGGTGTTCCTGAGCATGTCCAGAGTGCCTTTCCGGAATGAGGAATTGAAAGGCTCGCCTCCAGGCCGGGGAGTTGTTTCAGCAGCTGTTGAGCCCAGGAGCCCCTTCTTAAGGCAGTCATCCCCATCTGTGGCTGCCTCTGGACTGCCCAGGGGTGGGTGGGTGTCTGCTGCCTGCCTGTGTTGGCGTCTGCCTGCTTGGGTGTGTGACTGGCCGCTGCCCCTACTAAAGGCTGGATGCTTGGTTGAAAGGGGCCTCTGGCCTGATCCAGCTGGACCCGAACACTGCTGAGGGGTGGGGTGGGGACGGAGTCTGTCTGCATTATTCCTGTATCGCAGGGGGTTGGACTAGATGACCCTTGGGGTCCCTTCCAACTGTAAAATCCTATGACACGAGCAAAGGGGCTGCCTGTGTCAGCTGCTCTTTCGTGGCTTCGTTGTCACCCTTGCTTGGACCTAGGGTTCATTCTCAGTTCCGTGGCACAGCTGTGACACGCATGACATCTCGGTTGAGGAGGCAGCATGTAAACGTTTTGAATACACAAATAAGTAAAAGCAAGTATAAAGTGTGCTCTGAGCATGTGCAAAGTGCTTCCCCCTCACACATCAGGGGAAATGGGTGGCCACATCGCAGGTAGTGGCCTGATAAGAGGCAGCGCATGTGTGGGGTTTGGTAATGAATTTGAGCGGGGTCTGCAGCCTCCACATTCAGGTGCATCTAGGGGCTGGTGAGTCTGGTTCCTGGATCTGCTCTCTCTTTCGTCCTGGCACAACTTGGCTCTAGCCTGACCTAGACGAGAATCATTTCCCCAGTCACAGGTTCCCCAGGTGGTTTCAGAGGTGAGTTATAAGTGTACTGCTTGCTGGTCTATAGGGAAGGGGATCTAAGCTCAGTGGTTAGAGCATCTGCTTTGCATGCAGAAGATCTCACGTTCAACGTCTGGCATCCAGGTAGGGCTGGGTTTTGTCTGTTGAAAAACCCAGAGTGCCAGTTGGTGCAGATAGGCAGCCCATGATCAGATTCAGTATAAAACAACGACCTATGTGCTTATTTAATTTAGACCTTTACAGTGGTACCTTGGGTTACAGACGCTTCAGGTTACGTACGCTTCAGGTTACAGACTCCGCTAACCCAGAAATAGTGCTTCAGGTTAAGAATTTTGCTTCAGGATGAGGACAGAAATCACGCGGCAGCAGCAGGAGGCCCCATTTGCTAAAGTGGTGCTTCAGGTTAAGAACAGTTTCAGGTTAAGAACAGACCTCTGGAACGAATTAAGTTCTTAACCCGAGGTACCACTGAATTCCGAAGCATGAAAACTAGACTGTTACTTTTAAGTTATGGCAATGACCATCACTTGTCTGAAACTAGATGGGCCATTGGTCTGGCCACAATTATGCCAGTTTATTGTGTTCGTTTGTTTATTGCATTTAAGAAGCAGCTCAAGACGACACACTTTACTTTCCCCACCTCCTCATTTATACAACCCTGTGAGCCATGGGTATAGCCAGGGTTTATGTTTGGGGTTGGGGCAGGATACCCAAATCACCCTATTCCTGGCTCTGTCTAGCAGACTCAGAATGAAATGTCTCGACAGCAGTGGTTTCAAATTATTTTCTTTTGATCCCGATTGCTCAGAAAAATCTGTCAAAATCTTTCTGCAGTTTCTATTTGAGTTACCGGTAAGTATTTTTATTTATTTACTTGATGGGGGGGCAGATCTCTCCTGCCCCCTCCCCCGACTCCACCTATGCTGTGAGCTACATTAGGTTGACCCAGGGAGCTCTGCACGCAATACGTTTTCAGATCATAACTGCAGAGTGAAAGGAAAGGAGAACCTTTTTCTGCCTCTCCACTTCTAGCTACTCTCTGAAGACCGGAGAAGAGACCCTCTTAAGAATATTAGGGGGGTGAGCAGGGGAAGGACGAGACCATGTGAAAAATGAACATAATATTTTAGCTGCAGTTCATTCATTTTGTATTCTTGTTATTAAAAAAGTGTGCCTAGACATTCTGTTGTTGCGCCTGTAACCTAGGTTTAAGGTGCCGTTTAGCTCCTAGTTTTCATATGTGAGTTTCTAACACTGATAGATAGTGACCTTTTCTCAGCACCAATCATCAGCTGGGTGTTGGGGACTGAATAGTTCTGGTCTCAAAGCGCCCAAAGTCCTAGCAATTAGCTGATGGGCAATTTTGCAAAAGTCGGGCATTTCCCCATTTCAGGCTCCCAGCTAGTGAGTTGTGTCTCTGCAAGTTGTAATAACCACCCTCTTGTTTCAACCCATTCAGAGTTTTGAAGGAGCAGCTCACAGCTTCCTCTGAGTGTTGACATTATAAACACAGAGACTTTACACTCAACAATTGATTTGATCGTTCCCAGTCTTGCTCTGAGTGCAAAGCAGTTGTCTCGGTCCTTTTGGAGTCTCATGAGGTCAAGCTGGCAGCGGCGTGGTTAAATATATGAAACGCTGTGATTTACCCCCCTAGCTAAAATACATTCCCTTCTTAAGTCAAGTCAAAGTGTTGCATTATATTTTGGAATGTCACATGTTGGCAGTCAGGCTTCACGTGCCTTACCTCAAAAGAGGAAATTTCCCACAATAAATGTGTGTTTTTTTGGCCTTCTGAGACCGTTTTTATCTCTGCAAATCTGTGTTTTTTCTGAAGCATTTACAACAACAAAATTGTTGTAAGCTGCTTTTGGAAGACTCTGGCAGGAAAAAAGCAGCACGTACATATGTTAGTATTATTCTTGCTGCTCAGGAATTCCCTTTTCCCCCTAAGTGAGCTTGACAGAGTGCTTTCTTCTACCTCTGAGATCTTGAGTGATCAGAACTAAAAGCTCCAGCATCAGGGAATCTATCATAAAAGGCCTGGATGAAGAACACTGCCTTAGATCTCCTTGATTGTGAACAGTTTGCCCGTCATTTTGCTCGTCTGGCAGTTTGCCAGCCCACTTAATAAATTAAGAAATGAGGAGGAATCGCTCCCGGAACAGACTGTCGCATGGCCTAAATATGGGGATTATGTTTGCACATCTCTGCATCCCAAATTGAGCTTTGGGGCCTCTGCCCCTCACCCCAATCGTACACCTCCAAGACCAGGAGATTGTCTTGTTCCAGATCTGCCCCTCTGCCCCAAAGCTTTGCTATTGTTTGAGTTTCTTCCTGGCTGCTCAGGAAGTTCTCTAGGGAACTGGGAGCCAAGTCCGTCCATTTTAGGATGTCGCGTTTGACTTGGAAAGGTGAAATGCTTTCTCTCTGTGTGTCTATATAAGCAGATGCTGGGAATTGTGATGGTTTGTGCTCCCTTGAATTCTTTGTTTCCCAAGTGCTCTGATGCTGTGAGGAGCAGTTATCAGCCAGCATTTTAAAATTTCTTTAACCCCTTTATTAAGCTAGCAGTGAACTGAGTGACCCATGACCAAGAACTGGAAATTCAGCGCCTCTCATTCAAGTTCTTGCCTTTCAGACTAGCAAGCTGTGACTTGCCGATGTTGACTCCTTTCCAGTTGACATAGATTGTTGCATTTTCATTTTATTTCTTAAAAATTATATGCAGCACTGCTTGATTGTAATAAAACCTCAAAGCAGTTGACAAAAAGACTTCCATGGGCTTTGTTTTCGTTGCACAAGGAGAAGGATTATCTGAATTACCATGTCTTAAATTCCTTCAGCATTACATGTTTTGTTTTTTCCTTCTGTTTTTTTCCCTTCTAAAATTATTTCAATGCCCCTCCCTTGAGTTTCATAACATCCAGGTTGACGCGCAGTTAATAATATATAAAAGGACAACAGCACAAAGCAGTGCAGCTGACAAAGTCCTACTCTGAGTAGACCCATTGGAATGGATAGAATAAATTACCGTATTTTTGCTCTATAAGACTCACTTTTTCCCTCCTAAAAAGTAAGGGGAAATGTGTGCGCGTCTTATGGAGTGAATGCAGGCTGCGCAGCTATCCCAGAAGCCAGAACAGCAAGAGGGATTGCTGCTTTCACTGCACAGCGATCCCTTTTGCTGTTCTGGCTTCTGAGATTCAGAATTTTTTTCCTTGTTTTCCTCCTCTAAAAACTAGGTGCATCTTGTGGTCTGGCGCGTCTTAGAGAGCGAAAAATACGGTAGTCATGTCTGTTAATTTGAAGGGGTCTAGCATTGGATAGAAGCCACAGATTGGGGGAGGGGATGAAGATCAGTGTTCAAAATTAGCCAGGCGCTTTTTGTACCTAGCTATTGGCCACTTGCGACCAGGTGAAGATGCCTGGGTACCAGTATGGCACCTGACATCTCTGTAATCTAGAGATGCATGCCTTGGGATCCTTGGATCTGGACTGTTTTCACACACTAGCAGCACATCCTGTAGAATTCTGTCGGTTTATTTTATCTGTACAATCAGAATACATTTCTGGAACCAAAATGCTTTTTCTGAGCAGAAGCAGTCACTATTAAGAAAAAGAGGCTGGAATAGGCCAATATATATGTGGACTGCTCCTGGATAAAGTGACTTTTATTCTTTAAGTTCTCAGTGTTCTTACCCTAGCTCAAGGTTGTCATCTGAACCAGCCAGATGTTTAACTGAAAACACACACACACACACATGTATGTATGTATGTATGTACACACACAAACGTATATATTCACAGGACCAACCCTCTTCATATTTATTTTATTTATTTAATGCAAGTTATACGCTGCTTAACTGTAAACAAAAACCTCAGAGTGGTTTATGAAAAAGATAATAAACCTATCAACAATTTTCTTGTCCTTGCAGTTCGTTTTAGATTCTTTTTAATATTGATTTTTAAAACTTTTGTGACCTTCCCCTTGGGGGAACTGTGCATGAGAAATAAAATTAATTGTAGTAACATTTATTTTAAATACAGTGGTACCTCAGGTTAAGTACTTAATTCGTTCCGGAGGTCCGTTCTTAACCTGAAACTGTTCTTAACTTGAGGTACCACTTTAGCTAATGGGGCCTCCCATTGCTGCCGCCATGCGATTTCTGTTCTTATCCTGAAGCAAAGTTCTTAACCCGAGGTACTATTTCTGGGTTAGTGGAGTCTGTAACCTGAAGCGTATGTAACCCGAGGTACCACTGTGTTCTTGTTGCATTCCTATCCACATATGCAGCTAACCCAGCCATTTACAAACACAGCAATCCAAATGGCTAGGGTTTGGTAACCAACTGTGGAAGGACATGTGGAAAATACCTTGCCTTTTCATCTAAGGACGAGACTTTACCTGAGGCCAGGTAGCTGATTCCTCTGACTGGCACACTGACATGCCTGTTTTTTTGCCCCCTCAGCTCACCCCGTCCTCTTCTTCCTTGCGACTTGGGCGCATGAGCTACGTGGACCTCGACGACGATCATGAACCAGTAAGTGAGCATTGCAGAGGGGAGCCAAGAGGCCGCTGGGTAGCACTCAGAAACTGCCTCGGAGGGGACATTTTGGGCACCCTCTAGAGCAGCGGTTCTCAACCTGTGGGTCCCCAGATGTTGGACTACAACGCCCATCATCCCTGACCACTGGTCATGCTGGCTAGGAATGATGGGAATTGTAGTCCACCAACATCTGGGGACCCACAGGTTGAGAAACACTGCTCTAGAGCATGGATAGGCAAACTAAGGCCAGTCCAATCGTCTTCTAAATCCAGCCCTCGGACGGTCCAGGAATCAGCATGTTTTTACATGAGTAGAATGCGTGCTGTTATTTAAAATGCATCTCTGGGTTATTTGTGGGCCATAGGAATTCGTTCATTTTTATTTTTATTTTCAAAATATAGTCCGGCCCCCCCACAAGGTCTGAGGGACAGTGGACCGGTCCCCTGCTGAAAAAGTTTGCTGACCCCTGCTCTAGAGAAGGGAGAAACTTTTTGGTAAGCCTGAGGGCCACCTTTCTTCCTGGACAACCTCCTGAGGACCGCATGTCGCTGGTGGGCGGGGCCAGAAGCAAAAATTGGCGTGGCAGTGCATGCAATTTTTTCTATTTATGCACTAGGATAGTTTCTCTTCTCTCTCACACACACCCCTCCCAAAGTTCACATGGAGAGGCCTGGAGGGCCACATTTGGCCCCTGGCCCTGAGCTTGTCCTTCCAAGTTGGGGGCTGATAAGACAACCCCCACCCTGGTGCCCTTCAGATGTTCTGGATTATGGTTCTCATCTGCCGCAGGCTCCAGAACATCTGGAGCTCTCCAAGTTTGAGAAGGCTGCACCTCAGCCCTGAAACCTAAGGCCTACCAAGGTATTTAGAACACTGAGGTGTTTTGAGGTCTGTTGCTGGTTTCCATTTTTTGAATGTTTTATTTGCTTTTACAAATGATCTCACTGCTCTTATTATTTTTGCAAGCTGCTTTGAGTTTTTTTAGGTGGTGTGTTGATTTCGTGAAATAAAAGAATAAAACGAACCCAGTTTTTGATAGGCAGTGTTAAGAATTGTGATTATTGTGTCTTGCAGGAAATGGATCCGCCTCGGGCGCACCCTAATGAGATCCCTCACAGCGAGAAAGTCCTCTCTCTCAAGTACGAGGTGGGCACCCAGCTTAAGGTTCCAACTGGAAAGGAACTGGCGTGCGATGGTGGGAACGTTTGTTATAACCCGGGAGATCTACCCACCGCCCGGGAGACCTACCCAGCAGATCTTGTAAACAATAAACCCACAAAAGTTATGGAGAGGTTTGCTCCTCCTTGTTTGCTTATTTTGCACAGAGGTGTGGAGCCTGTAACCCTTTGGATGTATATGAATCTTGTTAACTAATAATTCAACTGGTTAAACTAATAAAAAGCTGCAGCATTTGGTTGTTTTTCTGTGCTGGGCAAGGAGGAAGAGGCTTCAATTCTTCTCAGTGCAGGGCGCAAGGGAGGTAAAGAACATTCTGTCCTTCCTCCACTCATTCGCCCTCCATGGAATTCCTGTTCGCCTATGGCGATCAGGCGACTACCACTTGAATACAAGGCTGCATGAGGGCATTGGTGGGATGGTGCAATCTTGGAAAGTGCTGCTTTTAGTAAGTTTTGAGGCAAAATGAGCCTTTCCCGAGCAGGCTGCATTCCCCAGGCTTCCTGTTTCTATTTTCTCACTTCCCTTCTCTCTCTTTTTTTGCGGGTTAAGAGCTTGGACTATGACAACTGTGAGAACCAACTGTTCTTGGATGAAGAGAAGAGGATCAAACATACGGTCAGTCCATCTCCAGGGCCGAAGGATTGCTGGGGTGTTCCTCCTGCAAAATCTCAGATCTGATTATGTGTACGCCTCCCTCCCCACATCCAAAAGTCCACATTTTAAAAATACAGCGGAACCTAATCTGTTGTTGTTGCTGTGCAATATCCAGCTGCATTCTACTCAGAGTAGACACACTGAAAATAATGTAATATCCCTTGATTTCTACTCCATATGACTCATGTTTGACACAGTCCAGTATTATTTAGTCAGCTTATTAGTCTCTTGCTACATAGAGAGCCTCTAAGTGACTTACAAAACTTTTTAAAGAATCACGTAAAATCGGGAAGAAAGAGCGATGCATTGCAATAAAAACCATGCAAAAATCCACAGAAAATGTCAGTAATGGAAGCCATCATCCAGCTACATAATAACTTCTATAAAAGTTATTTTAAGCATTTTTTTCAATTCGTTATATATCATTTCCCAGAATGCTTTTTATTACCTTATGAGACCACATATGATAAAAGCTGCCTTCTTTTTCTTTACATTTCCAGCAGATATATGTACCTGTCTTATACATTTTTGCTAGCTTCTGGGAGTCAAACACCAACGATATTTATCATTTTCATATAATTTTCTTTCCAACGTACATCACGCTGAAAATTTCAAATCTGTTTCCCATAGCCTTTCCTAAGATGAAAGTCGAATATTATGCCCCAAATAGAGAGGTGATTTATATTAGGCCGCTCTTAAATTGAACAATGTCAATAAGAAGCAGCATAATAAGGCAGACCCCTCTGATTGCGACTTCTTCTAACGCAGGCGTTCCGGACGGTGGAGATTCGGCGGTGGGTCATCTGCGCCATGATCGGGATCCTCACCGGCCTCGTCGCTTGCTTCATCGACATTGTGGTGGAATACATTGCTGGGCTGAAATACAAAGTGGTGAAGGGCAGTATCCTTTGAGTGCAGGGCTGTCGCGGAACGTATGTCCACGCTGCCCACTGTGGGCGTGCTCCCGAGGGGGGCATGGCACGGAGGGTGCCCTCCCAGGCACGGGATAGCCGCTCGAGTCCTGGAGCGGCGCATTCACCCTGCAGCTGGGGGCAGAGCGATCCATTCATGGGGGTGGAGCGAGCCGCCCATGGTGGACATTCGGCATGCCGCCCACCTGCAACTCCCAAGCCTCCCCCAAGCTGTCAGAACGAAGGGGGAAGGGGGTTATGCCGCCGGCAAAGCGGCGCAGCTCCCCCCTTTATCCCAACTGCTTGGGGCAGGCTTGGGAGTTGCGGGCGGGCAGCGCGCCGAATGTCACCCCCTCAGTGAGGGCACCCGGGGCGGTCCGCCCCCCTTCCTATGCCCCTGGTGCAGGGCCGGCACGAGGCGTTTTGCTGCCTGCGGGCGAAGGACAGGAGGGCTCCTTTGCCATGTGCTGTGAATGAAAGCCAGTGGAATCGGACAGAATTGTGTCATCCGCCATCCCGATGGCGGCAGAATAGCTTGGATGGCCAGGATGGGGCTGATGGGAGTTGGGGTTCGGAATATCTGCAGTGTACCAGGTGGACGTAGGTTAAAAGGTATAAAACACATTCCCATACTAACATGACTGTATCCAGCTGAGGCCTGCCTTCTTTTACACCAGGGCTGGGCGATGTTAGATATTTCAACATTGCGCTGCATATCGCCAGCCAGACGTCGCGGTTTGGCGAGACACCACAATGTTGAAACAAGCTTCATTGGCTCCAGCCGGCTAGACCGGGCTTCCTGAAACTCGGCCCTCCAGATGTTTTTGGCCTACAACTCCCATGATCCCTAGCTAGCAGGACCAGTGGTCAGGGATGATGGGAATTGTAGTCTCAAAACATCTGGAGGGCCGAGGTTGAGGAAGCCTGGGCTAGACACAGGGTGAAACGGCCGCTGCTCTCACCTGGGGCCCTTTCACCTCAGTGCCTCGCAGGCTAGGGCCAATGTAGTTGGCTCTGGCTGCTGCTCAGCTGGGGGCTGGAGGGCTCCCCCCACTTCAGCTGAGCGAGCCCTGAAACCTCAGCAACATCGGGGTTCGCTCAGTTGCAGCGTAGAAGAAACTCCCCCCACCCCATCTGATGGGATGGGGGGAGACTTCTTCCAGCCCCCAATCTGATTGATCTGACACCACAGCAGCATCAGGCTTTGTGCAGCTGGGGCATAGAAGAAGCCTCCCACCCATCCCTGCTGAGCGATCGGGGTCGCTTAGATGGGGAGGGGACAGTTTCATGGAGCCCCCACCCCACTGCCAGCTTGGGCAAGCCAGTGCCAGACTGGGGGCTCCGCTAAACGCTTGGCAGAAGGGAGCAGCAATTGGACGCCCATGAGCCGAGCAGTTTGAAGATGATGATAATGATAATGATAATGATAATAATAATAATAATAATAATAATAATAATAATAATATATTTATTTATACCCCGCCCTCCCCAGCCAAGACAGGGCTCAGGGCGGCTAACACCAGGTATAAATTGATTAAAATACAACTTAAAAACAAGATTAAACTACAACATTAAAATGCAGCCTCATTTCAGTAAACTCAAATCAGAAACTTTTTTGGGGATGAAAAGGTCAAATCTTCACCAAGGCCAACTATCCAGACTGGTCCTACGTGGGCCAGAAAAAAGCCAGGGAAGTCCCCAAATAGGAGGGAGGAACCGCTGCAGCTTGTTTCTCCCTCTGCTCCGTATGAGGAGCAGACCGTGATACATATTTCACTCAGGAATATATTGCTGGTGAAACCGCCGTGCTTCCGAGTCCCCTTGCTAGCAGCACCTTCTGGATGAAGCTGTGCCCCTGGCAGAGGGACTTAGGAGCATAATGGTTTCATCACCGATATACCACTGAGTTAAACCAACATCGCCGTCTGCTCCTCATACCGGTCCTGGGCTATATATCAATATATCGCCCATGCCTATTTTACACACATCCCGCCCTCTCCCCAAATCCATGGCCAGATATTGTTTTCCCCTTTTAACCTGCCTTCCTCAGATATTGACAAATTCACCAAGACAGGCGGCTTGTCCTTCTCTCTGCTGCTCTGGGCCACGCTGAACGCGAGCATTGTGATGGTCGGGTCCGTTATCGTTGCTTTTATTGAGGTAAGGCCTCCGCCCGGGTCTCTCGCCCGCGCCGCCATTTTGCAATTCGCTCCTTGGCAAAGGGTGATGCTCCCAATGAGTTTCATGATCCCGTTTCTGCCTCGCCTTTCCTCCAAGGAGCCATACGCGCTTTACACACCCTATTTTAACTCTCACAACCACCTTGTGAGGCAGCTAATACTGCAAGAGGCAGTGACTGGCCCAAGGGCACCCAGGGAGCTTTGCAGCTGAGGGGAGGATTCGAACCCCGGTCTCCCAGGTCCTGGTTCGGCATCCAAACCGTGACGCCACACTGCCTCTTACGATTTGCATGTGGAGGGTAATACGTAGTGACTGCCCAGTCTCGGAGCTGTTTGAATGACAGAAATACACCCAAGCAAACTTATTTTCCCTGTTGTTTTTCTTGTAGCCTGTGGCAGCTGGTAGTGGAATACCTCAGATCAAGTGCTACCTCAATGGAGTTAAGATCCCCCACGTGGTCCGGCTGAAGGTGAGAGAGGGAGGACAGGTTGCGCCTGGCAATTTTCAGAGTGTCCCTCCTTTCCCCTGATCCACCTGAGACTTTTATGAGGGAAAGTTGCCCCTCCACTTCCTTAGTGAGAACATTGTGTGTGTGTGTGTGTGTGTGTGTGTGTGAGAGAGAGAGAGAGAGAGAGAGAGAGAGAGAGAGTGTGTAACTGGACCTGAAAAATGGCCCATTTCTCCGCCACACATCCAAACATGTTGCTAGATGTGTCTGCCTCCGTTATGGGATCTGCTGCTTTTCACCTAGCGCCCTATTTGCACTATGCATTTGAAGCCAGAATCATGCTGCTTTAAACAACTATGGCTTCCCCCAAAGGATTCTGGGAAGTGTGTTTTGTTAAGAGTGCCGAGAGCTGCTAGGAGAGCCCTTTTCTCCCTCACAGAACTACAGTTCCCGAGCGGTTTTAGAGTCAGTCCCTCTTGCCAGGGAGCTCTGGGAATTGTAGCTCTGTGAGGGAAATAAGGATCAGCGAACTAGTTCACTTGTCTTTGGTGACAAAGATGGGAGTAGTTCTCTCGCCTCAATTCCTTTGGAACAAGAGTCCGTGTTTTGGTTCGGCGCCTATTTCTTTTCTGGCGAGATCTTTGAAGGTTAAACATGGACTCCTCTCTTGCGTCAGCTCAGCGCTTTGCGGCTGAGGGAACTGAGCATAGAAGAGCCCAAGTTCAGCACAGAATGGGAACTTTAAAATAATAATAATAATAATAATTAATAATAATATAATATCTCCTTTCTTTGTAGACGCTGGTGGTTAAAGTCTGTGGTGTGATTTTCTCTGTGGTCGGAGGCCTGGCGGTCGGAAAGGTAACTGAGGAGAGGAAGCAGAAACTTCACCCCGAAAGGCAGCTGCTCCTGTCTTTCCTACCTCACAATTCAAACCTCCCAGCTATTTTGCATTGCATCCTGGGAAGGTTTCTGCTTGGCAGCCATTGCTCTCAATGGCGCTTCTTCATTAGCCTTTGCCCTTGCCATTTGTTATTGGCCTGTACCCAACTGCCGCCTCAGGATCGTGGCGAACGAGACGTGCTTTGTGGCTTTTACAACGGGAAGGAAAGAAAAGAAAACTTTGCCTCAGGCAGCTTGTTTTGCTGCGATCAGAATCGGTGTTTAGGGAGATGTTGCGCCAACATAAGAACCTGCCAAGTCAGGCCAATAGCTCATCTGGTATAATAATAATAATAATAAATTTTTATTTGTACCCCGCCCTTCCTGGTTCAGAAAACCGGGCTCAGGGCAGCTAACAACAAATTTAAAACACTTAATTGATGCAACTAAAACAGCATAAAATACAGTATAAAACGTGAATAACAATAAATTCAAAAATCAATTTAACATAAGATAAAAAAAACAAATAAAATAAAACCGACATATAGCAACAGTGTTTTGTGTTGTGTAGGCTCCTATGATGTAAGTAATGCCCCCCGCCTCCTAGCCTGCTCCCTAAAATATCACTGGTTTGCTCATTTCTATATATAGGGTGCCTACATTCTTCACGGACTGGTTGCAGGGCAACATGTACAAGTGGCTTTAGATACCTATTAGGTCCACAAATTACCATATAGCCTATATTCAACACTAAAAAAACAGCAACAATTTTTTGTTGTCAAAGGGCAGCTGGACATATAAAGGGCCCCGTTACCTTCAGTAGCTTGGGGCCTCCTCAAACCTAAATCCGGCCCTGCTTGGAGCACAGTCTTGCAAGCCACCTTCTACCTCCGTCTAAGTTCTGCTTCTCTTGGTTTCAGGAAGGGCCGATGATTCACTCTGGAGCTGTCATCGCAGCTGGCATATCTCAAGGGCGGTCAACTTCTCTGAAGAGAGACTTCAAGGTTCGTTTCCTACAAGTGGGTTGCTTGCGCTGGGTTTCCAGCCCCCGCAGGCCAGGACCTCTTCACTGAGTGGCGGCTGCCGCTGTCTCTCATAGCCCCGATCCTGGTAACAGATGTTGGAGATGCCAGGGGGCAGGTATGAGGCCTGCCTCTCTCCCACTTCTCAAGCTTAAAGCATTTGCGCCCCACCCGTTAACCAAATGGACATGCCCAGGTTGACAACCTATGTCGCAAAAGAGTCTCTGCCCTCTAGCACGAAACTGCATAAACAGACATAGCATGCGAGGAAAAAGGGATGGGGAGGGAAGAGGGGAGTAGCAACTTCAGACACCCGGTTTTAACATTACAGTTCTTTCAGCAGAGTTGCCTAGTTCTGCGGGGGCAGATGCTGACGGCCTGGGAGAGCAACCAGACCAACACAAGCCTCCCATCAGATCTGTGAGCAGAGCAAGTGACATTGTCTGGACCAAGAGGAAGGCAGTTGTCGCTGCCAGCCTCATGGCCAGAAACAATAACAATGTGAAAAACTTTATGGAATAATTCAAAAACTAACAAACTGAAGTCTCTGAAAGTTTATGAATAGATATAATGAAAAATACTCTGGAACAGTGTTCATGTGATTATGTGACTACAGTTGACTACATAATCGCATGAGCACTGTTCCAGAGTGTTTTTCATTATATCTATTCAAAAACAGATTGGTTAATGAAGAAATTACATATCTTTCTACTTACAAGTGTTGAACTAATTGGCTGATGAAGAATTCAACGAAACAGTAGTTGTTATCTGGAAACAGCAGAGTTCAGAGTTGGACATCAGAATTGGACATTTGCTGATTATACAAAGCTTCACAGCTTGCTCTCTGCCGGGTAATGTCTGGCCCCGTGATTCATTTAAGGACTTTCAGAGACTTCAGTTTGTTAGTTTTGATGTTTTGAATTATTCCATAAAGTTTTTCACATTGTTATTGTTTCTGGCCATCGTGTTGCTTTTGATATTGCTGACTGATATTTTGCAACACAGGGGTTGCTTTGTTTACACACTCATTTCCTTGGACAGCTGACCTAATGGCCGTTGGAACCCTTTCAGGAAGGGGTTTGATGCAGTTGCCCTCCTCCCTCACTGAAGTTGCTTCGCCGTCCTGGGCCGTCTTGGCAAGCTAGCATCCTGCACAGTACACAAAGGAAGCTGCTGGTGGTCTTTGTGGTGGGCTCATTCATTGGGGGGGGCATTGCTTGAGATACTTAGGGGTTGCAGAGCATCCAGGGCTTTTTGCGCTCGTGTGTGTCAAGAGACCAAGTTCTAATCCATTCCGGGCTGTGTTTGCTTTTAGATCTTTGAATATTTCCGGAGGGACACGGAGAAGCGGGATTTCGTCTCCGCCGGAGCTGCTGCTGGTGTCTCGGCTGCCTTTGGGGCTCCTGTCGGTAAAGCGCCTTTTCTTTTCCACGGGCAGAACTAGAGAGGTGTTTGCTGCACTTCATTAGTATTATTGATGACAATAAGCATCGTTGTTATTCCTGTTACTGGTTGCTTTGTCCAAGCATCTCAGAGCGTCTGTGTCTTCTGGCAAAACCGTTTACTGCAATCCATTATGAGCCATGGTGATAACTGTGGAGATAATGATGCAATACTAGAGATGGTCATGATATTAATACAGTAAGCATGCAGCTTTCTCTTGCTTTACTTGTGCGACTGCAACCTTATGTGGGCGGGGGAAATGAATAAATAAATGGGGAGCCAGGGAAACTCTAGGACCCTGCCAGAGCCTCACGCCTCCTTCCCAAAGCCCAGCGCCTCGTTATCTAGGTTTAAGAAGGCACACCCCTCCGATTGTTGTTGTTGTTTAGTCCTTTAGTCGTGTCCGACTCTTCGTGACCCCCTGGACCAGAGCACGCCAGGCACTCCTGTCTTCCACTGCCTCCCGCAGTTTGGTCAAACTCATGCTGGTAGCTTCGAGAACACTGTCCAACCATCTCGTCCTCTGTCGTCCCCTTCTCCTTGTGCCCTCCATCTTTCCCAGCATCAGGATCTTTCCCAGGGAGTCTTCTCATAAGGTGGCCAAAGTATTGGAGCCTCAGCTTCAGGATCTGTCCTTCCAGTGACCACTCAGGGCTGATTTCCTTCAGAATGGAGAGGTTTGATCTTCTCGCAGTCCATGGGACTCTCAAGAGTCTCCTCCAGCACCAGAATTCAAAAGCATCAATTCTTCGGCGATCAGCCTTCTTTATGGTCCAGCTCTCACTTCCATACATCACTACTGGGAAAACCATGGTTTCCCCCTCCGATTACACAGCCATAAATTGTTGTTGTCGTCGTTGTCGTTAATTGTATGCTGCCCTATACCTGCAGATCTCGGGGTGGTACACAAAATAAAATTACAAGATAAAAACCACAAAATACACAATAAATATAATAATAGAAACAACCAATACAGTGGTACCTCTGGTTGTGAACGGGATCCGTTCCGGAGGCCTGTTCGCAATCTGAAAAGAACACAACCCGTGTCTGCACATGCGTGGGTTGCAATTTGCCGCTTCTGCGCATGTGCGTGATATCATTTTGCGCGTCTGCGCATGCATGAGCAGCGAAACCCGGAAGTAAGCCGTTCCAGTACTTCTGGGTCGCCGCGGGACACAACCTGAAAACGCTCAACCTGAAGCAAACGTAACATGAGGTATGACTGTAGTCTATTTAAAAGGGCATCAGATGTCGATCAGCCAAAGGCCTGGTTAAAGAGCAACATTTTCGTGGGGTGCCTAAAGGTGTACAATGAAGGCGCCAGGCAGACCTCCCTGGGGAGAGCATTCCTCAGACGGGGAGCCACCGCAGAAAAGGCCCGTTCTGAATCCGCGCCTGGTGTTCCTACCTTGAGCCGCTCAGCTCCTGCCTCTGGGTGGACAAGCCAAGTCTCACTGGCTCTGCCTTTCCCTCCCACCAGGTGGTGTCCTGTTCAGCTTGGAGGAAGGTGCTTCCTTTTGGAACCAGTTCCTGACCTGGAGGATTGTGAGTCTGGGGGGCTGGGAGAGCTTTCCGAGTGGGGCGGGGGGGAGAGTGGGGACTGCAAGGCGAGTCCTCAGCGAACCGACCGACTCTGGGCATGCTCCTCACCGCTCCTCCCCCTCTCTCTCTCTCTGCAGTTCTTTGCCTCCATGATCTCCACCTTCACCCTCAACTCCATCCTGAGCATTTACAAAGGGAATCCCTGGGACCTCTCCAGCCCTGGACTCATCAACTTCGGCCGGTTTGACTCCGAGGTAAAAGGCAACACCCTTTCGAAGCTTCGCTGCTGCCGCCTCCTCCTCTGGCCTCCACACATTATTTTTCTACGTAACCAAGAGAAGGAGTGGAGAGAATAATAATTATTATTATTATTATTATTTGTTTGTTTATTTATTTATTTATTCATTCCCCACCCATCTCTGGGCTGCTTTCAACAGAATATTGAAATACAATAATCTATTAAACACTAAAAGCTTCCCTAAAGAGGGCTGCCTTAAGATGTCTTCTAAAAGTCTGGAAGTTGTTTATCTCTTTGACGTCTGGTGGGAGGGCATTCCACAGGGTGGGTGCCACTACCGAGAAGGCCCTCTGCCTGGTTCCCTGTAAGAAGTCGAAATAAGGGATACAAATGTAAAGGAAGATTATTGTTGTTAAATTGAAAACTGAATATATATATATATATATATATATAAGCGCGCACACACACACACACACACACACATATATATGGTATTGTACCCTTCCTGAAACTCTGGAGAGCTGCTGCCAGTCAGTGTAGGCTAAGTGGCACCAATGGGCTCTCGTCAGCGTAAGGCAGCTTCCTATGTTCCCAATAGCTCATTTGGTAGAGCATGAGACTCTTAACCTCAGGGTCATGGGTTTGAGTCCCATCCTTGGGCAAAAAGATTCCTGCATTGCAGGGGGTTGGAATAGATGACCCTCGGGTGTCTCATCTAGCTCTATGATTCTATGATACATATTGTGAAAACATGGTGGCGCAGTAGAAGGCAGTCCCATCCTTGAGCTGCTTTACTGCTTTCACAGTTTCCGGAGCTCACACCTGCTTTCTTCCTTTTGCAGAAGATGGGGTACACTTTCCAAGAAATCCCAATCTTCATATTCATGGGAGTGGTGGGTAAGCGCCCCTATTTAAGCAACACGATAATGTGACTTTTCTGTTTGTGCATCGATCCCTTCCGCAGATGTTACTCCGAGGTTGGGGGAGTGTGCATGTGCCCCCCCTTTTTAAAAAAGAAATAAGTTCCACCAGCAATGCAGCAGCAAATCTGTCATGGTCAACAGCTAGAAAGGAGCTGTGTCTGTTATCAGCCCAAAGGCCATTTTTGAGCATGCAGTCCTTTCTCCGTGCCTGCCTTTTCACAGGGCAAAACTCCTTTGTGCTCTGTTGACTTCACAATCCTCTGCATTTCTGCAGAGATTCCAGCATCTGGCAAAGAACTTAATTCCTTAATACCTCGGCCCCTGCACACAATAAAGGATTTTCCTCTGTGGAACTGGGGGGATTTCCTGGCTTACTGTGAGCCCCAGAAGAAGGGGAGACGGAGGGGGAAGCCATGACCCTATGTCTGGGGTGGGGGTAGGATTTTCCTGATTTAACAGCAGGGTGGAAATGTAGAGGAGATCCTTTGCAAAACTGTTCTCCACCTTGCCTTCATCCTAGTCAGATGCATCATTTCCACAGCTGCCCCAAAGAGAGAGTTATGGGATTTCTGCAACCTACACTGCTAATTTCCTCCGTCCTGATTTTCTGTGGTTTTGGGCAGCTGGTTCTTTGCTCTGACTCCACCAAGGCCTATTGTCAGGTGTTTTTCTTCCTCCTGGCTGCAGGTGGAGTTCTTGGAGCCATGTTCAACGCCTTGAACTACTGGCTGACGATGTTCCGAATCAGGTAAAAACCCTGGCAGAAGGCAACCCGGAATATGTTGTTGTTTAGTCGTTTAGTCGTGTCGTGTCGTGTCGTGTCGTGACCCCATGGACCAGAGCACGCCAGGCACTCCTGTCTCCCACTGCCTCCCGCAGTTTGATCAGACTCATGTTTGTAGCTTCAAGAACACTGTCCAACCATCTCGTCCTCTGTCGTCCCCTTCTCCTTGTGCCCTCCATCTTTCCCAGCATCAGGGTCTTTTCTAGGGAGTCTTATCTTCTCATGAGGTGGCCAAAGTATTGGAGCCTCAGCTTCAGGATCTGTCCTTCCAGGGAGCACTCAGGGCTGATTTCCTTCAGAATGGATAGGTTTGATCTTTCTGCAGTCCATGGGACTCTCAAGAGTCTCCTCCAGCACCATAATTCAAAAGCATCCATTTTTTGGCGATCAGCCTTCTTTATGGTCCAGCTCTCACTTCCATACATCACTACTGGGAAAACCATGGCTTTAACCCGAAATATAACAAGCAGAAAACTTCAGACCCAGGGCAATGGAGTAAAACCTATTGCAGGATGGCTCAAGCCAGCTGCTGCACGTCCAACAATGGATGCCTCTTTAAAAGGCTTTGCATTTCAGCTTTTGACAGCGCCAGGCCCTTTCTTTTGACACAGGGTTTGGAGCTTAGCTCCATTCACAGGCGTCGCTGAGCTGAGCCACCCAGAATTTGGCTGAACCAGCGTTTCAGAGGCTGCTTCACATTCCTGCCTGGATATTTGGTTGAGCCGGAAACCTGCGATAGTACTTTTGTTTGTGTTCTTCTTTTTTTTATAAAGTCTGGCACACTTCTGCCTTTGTCAGGCCTCTGCTTATTTCCCCAGATGGCTTCCCTTTTGGGACGAGGGTTGCTTTTATGGGAGCGAATGAGCTCAGCTCTGCAGCCGCCCACCTTGCTGGAAAGCAGCCAGGTCTGGAGAAAGGCCATCTAATTTTTAGCTAAAGGAAATAACTGAAGTGCCTGGGCAGGAACTCCTTTTTAGGACTTACAGTTCTGGGACTGTGTGGGGTGTGTGTGTGTGTACCTGTTGGAAACAGATGGAATGAATCACAGGCTGCCACTCATCTCCTTAACTCAGTTTTATTTTTATTATTACATTTGCCTCTCACCTCTCCTCCAAGGAGCTCAAGGTGAGATGCACACACCTCTCCCTCCTTATTTAATCCTCAGAACAACCCTGTGAGGTTGGTTAGGCTGAGGGTCAGTGACTGGCCCCAAGGTCACACAGTGACTGGTGGAGGATGCTCCTATCTCGCCAGTCTCAAAGCAAGATCCAGTTGGCTTCCATACAGTGGTACCTCGGGTTAAGAACTTAATTCATTCTGGAGGTCCGTTCTTAACCTGAAACTGTTTTTAACCTGAAGCACCACTTTAGCTAATGGGGCCTCCCACTGCTGCTGCGCCACCACCGGGCGAGTTCTGTTCTCATCCTGAAGCAAAGTTCTTAACCTAAGGTACTATTTCTGGGTTAGCGGAGTCTGTAACCTGAAGCGTCTGCAACCTGAAGTGTCTGTAACCTGAGGTACCACTGCATTTGAAATCGGAAGGGGCTGCCATCTTGTCCGTTGCTTCAGGTGGCAAAATGCGTTGGGCCGGCCCTGCTCCCTAACCCCTTGTGTCTTTTCTTTTCTTCAAACTCCCCAGGTATATCCACCGGCCGTGCCTGCAGGTCATCGAGGCCATGCTGGTGGGCGCTGTGACAGCGGCTGTGGCCTTTGTCATGATCTACACCTCGGCAGACTGCCAGCCCCTGCAAGGCAGCGGCATGGCCTACTCACTCCAGGTGGGAAACGAGCGGCAGAGGGGGACTGTGGGTACCAGAATGGATGCCTTTGGGCAACGGGGGCTTGAGGCAGGAGAGAAGTGGAGGCAGGTCCATTAGGCACCTTCTCACCAAGTTCAGACTTCCGTCAACTGGACCCCACATGCCTCTCTCTTCGCTCACAAAAAGGAAATGAGTTTCCTTCAGCTTCATCTCAACACTGTGCCCTTAAAGCACTTTCTTTCCCTCAAAGAATTTTGGGTATTGTGAGTTTTTTTAGTAATAATAATAATAATAATAATAATAATTTATTTATACCCTGCCCTCCCCGGCCAGAGCCAGGCTTAGAGCGGCTAACACCAGTAAAATTAGAGTAAAAACATAATAGGAAAAAAAACACCAATTTAAAATACAGGTTAATATGCAATTTAAAATGCAGCCTCGTTTTAAAAGTAGCCCATAGCTCAAAACCATAAGGAGAGGGAAACGTAAGGGTTAGACTGAGTCCAAACCAAAGGCCAGGTGGAACAGCTCTGTCTTGCAGGCCCTGCGGAAAGATGTCAAGTCCCACAGGGTCCCAGTCTCTCGGGACAGAGCGTTCCACCAAGTCGGGGCCAGTACTGAAAAGGCCCTGGCCCTAGTTAAGGGTCTCTTGAGAGCTGTAACTCTGTGAGGGGCAAAATACAGTGTTCAGAATTCTCTGAAGGCAAAAATGTGTTCCGGATGTGTTTTCAAGGTGCAATGTGTACACACAACTTCAGCCTTGCCCTTGTAGAGCTCGGCAGGGAGGAAGATGGCGGACAATACCAGAATTAGTCATCTGCTGCTGTTGTTTTCTGTGGCGCCCCTGTGAAAGCCTCCCTGCTTTCAGCCCAATGGGAGCTAGCCACTGTTGGTGAGATGCCAGGCGCATCCAGCTGGCAAAGTTGCGCAGCCGCTGCCCCCGGCAGTGAGCCCAAGTTTGTTTGTAGCTTTGGCAAGCAAGACTTTACCTCTCTGGCATCATGCAGAGAAGCTTTTGGAAATGTGTGTGTGTGTTTGGGGCGTGGAGGAACGGCTTTTGCTTTCATAAGTGAGCAGCGCTTTTACGAGAGGGCAGCAGGCTGGTACACACATTTGCGATTTGATAACACCCCTGGGCTTATTTGCAAGCCCTTCTCAAGCCAAATCTCTGAGCCGTTCCCTGCCCCAGATGTTAAACGGCTCAGGACCGCAATACCTCAAGGACCGCCTCTTCCCATATGAACCTACCCGGACCCTGAGGTCATCTTCTGAGGCCCTCCTTCGTGTGCCTCTTCCTCAAGAGGTCTGGAGGGTGGCAACACGAGAACGGGGCCTTCTCTGCAGTGGCTCCCTGTCTGTGGAATACTCTCCCCAGGGAAGTTCGCCTGGCACCTTCATTATACACCCTTAGGCGCCAGGGAAAAACGTTCCTTTTCAACCAGGTCTTTGGTTGTTCTGTTTGACATCCTACACCCTTTTAAAATGTGGCTCTTATTGGATTGTTGTTTATATATATGTTGTGATCTTTTCTGCCCTGAGACCTCCAGCTATAGGCTGGTATAATAATAATAATAATAATAATAATAATAATAATAATAATAATAATAATAATAATA
>JAXCMG010000036.1:8005322-8016490 GCA_034642415.1 Podarcis siculus | reverse complement strand
TAATAATAATAATAATAATAATAATAATAATAATAATAATAATAATATAATTAAATCCAGTGCTCATAAGGCAGTTATATAATGGAACAGTGGCCTGTGGTGTTGGACCCCAACTTTTTCCTTTTCCTTTCTTTTCCTTTGTTTTCTTCCTTTTTACTGCGCCTGCAATAACACAACTTCTCCTCTCCCCACCAGCTCTTCTGTCCTGATGGCGAATACAACTCTATGGCTGCGGCCTTCTTCAACACGCCGGAGAAGAGTGTTGTCCGCCTGTTTCATGACCCCCCAGGTCGGTTGCTCCCCAACTAGCAGCGTCCAACCATCACCAGTCAATGGGGGGACGTGTTCTTCCTGATATTCTATAGCAGGGTTGGCTAGCTCCTGTCTCGGGGCCTAAATCCAGCTCCACAACCAGCAAATGTTATTCCCCATTCCCAACAAGACCCCACTGATTTTGGTGACAGCATGTTTAGATAGACAGACAAACAATGATTATCTATCAATCTCTCTATCTTCTGAGCACAGTCTTTTTCTCAAATTATTTTATTGGTTTTCCAAATTTGTATAAATCAAACCAAATTACCTAATTTAATACAATTTCTTTTTTAAAAAATCAGGTTTCCCACTCCTGTTGCAAACATATGTCCATCTTTTCCTCCTGTAGGCACAACTCTTCATTAATATCCATTTCATCTTTCATTTCTTGTTGTCCATTCCTATAGCCATCCCTTTTACAGTCTTTATAGGTCAAAACCAGCACTTTGAATTAGGCCTGGAAATTTATGTGATCTACCTGAATTACTGTGAATTGTTTTGGCGGTTTTTTTTGTATTCGAGGTGGGTTTCATTTGCTTTTAAATTGTATTATTTCCCAACCTGCCTGGCCCTTCCTTGCATGCATCTGAAGAAGGAGAGCTCTCTCCAGCTCTGTGGGAGATGCAACTTTTTCCATCGCTTAATCTGCTCCCACAGTTAATGAGTCTCTTCTCCTTCCTCCCGCCCCCTCCAAATGTTTAGCCTAAATGTGCATTCCTGAAATCTAAAATGGGACGGCAGGGGGCTTGCAACAGTCCTTGGCTTTCCTCCTTTCTAAAGGCTTTACCTGATGTTCTTGTGGCAGAGGAGCCGGATGAAGGAATTGAATTTTCTTTTCACAGTACCCTAGAGCCCAGCCTGGGGTTTGTTCCCAAGTCCATGATTTGTTTTGCTGCACACAATGTTTTAATTAGGAAAGGCACATAGAGCTGCCCTAGCGGTTATTATCCACTGCTGTCAATGCTTCCCCTTTTTAAATGGAAATTCGCTTATTCCAAATAGGATTCCTCGCAAGAAAAGGGAAAAGTTCACAGCTATGGTATTATCACAGGGAAGGTTAGGGTGATTTGGACGTGTTTTAGATGTATTGTGATACAGTCATACCTTGCAAGTCGAACAGAATCCGTTCCGGAAGTCCGTTTGACTTCCAAAACGTTCAGAAACCAAAGCGCGGCTTCTGATTGGCTGCAGGAAGCTCCTGCAGCCAATCAGAAGCCACGTCGGACGTTCAGCTCGCAAAAATCATTCAAAAACCGGAACACTCACTTCCGGATTTCGATTGTTTGGGAGCCAAGGCGTTCGAAATCCAAGGTATGACTGTATTTTATGCATTGTGACTTGCAATTATTTTTATTGATAGTGGTTCAGTAATTATTGTAATTGTTAAGAGTGGATTTCTGTTTAAGTATTATTTGTCGATGTTTTGAGAGTTAATGTCATTGTGTTTCCCAAACTTGGGTCTCAACCTGTTTTTGGACTACAGTTCCCATAACCCCTGACCACTGGTCCTGCTAGCTAGGGATGATGGGAGTTGTAGTCCCAAACCAGCTAGAGACCCACGTTTGGGAAACATGGCTTCAACCTAATTTTTGGAAGCAGGAAAACCCCAAAGATGGCTCTTGAGACCTGCTTCTTTGAGGGGCTAAAATGCATGCCCCCTGTAATAAAGTGGGAGCACCCTGCCCCATTGTTGAGCAAATCTTGCTGCTGGTTCCAGGTTGTGGGGAGTGATGCTCTTTGCTCTCCCTCTTAGGCACGTACGACCCCATGACTTTGGGGCTGTTCACCTTGATGTACTTCTTCCTGGCTTGCTGGACCTACGGGCTAACCGTTTCGGCAGGCGTCTTCATCCCCTCCCTGCTGATCGGGGCCGCCTGGGGCCGCCTGTTTGGCATCTCTCTCTCCTACATGACCAGCGGCTGGGTAAGTTGCCCTCACCTTGTGGTCTCGATCCTCTCTCCCCACCCGCCCACTCCATTACGGTCTGAAGAACCTTTGCTGAAAACAAGCCCCTGGTTTTCACGGGTGGGAAGGGAGCTGGGGAGACGGAGGGCGTTTGACCTTAGCCGGGAGGCAGAAGTGAAAGCTTTTCAGCTCTGAGGGCCTTCTGGCAGTTCCCTCACTGCGAGAAGTGAGGTTACAGGGAACCAGGCAGAGGGTCTTCTCAGTAGTGGTCATCTTCTTCTTATCTGGCGATCCCTCGTAGCCAAATAAGCTTGTCTTCCATGAACACAGTTTTAAAAGTGAGTCCGTAATTGACTGTAGAGGCCGATTCTGGACCCACACATCCTTCCACAGTGGGGACATAGGTTTCCAGGCAGGAGTCGATCACGGTGAGGGTTTGCCAAGCGTGCCTTCCTCTTAGCGCATTTCTCCCTTTCGTCCTGAGTTCGAGGGTTTTCAAAGCCCAGGACACCTTTTAAAGGCTGTTCTCCAATCGGAGCACTCGCAGGCCAGTGTTTCCCAATTGCCGGTGTTTATACTACATTTTTTGAGAGAGTCTTTGAACCCCTTTTGTTGGCCACCAGCATTACGCTTTCCATTTTAAAGTTTGGAATAGAGCAGTTTCAGCAGTGGTGCCCACCCCATTGAACACCCTCCCGTCAGATGTCAAGCAGATAAACAACTATCTGACTTTCAGAAGACATTCTGAAGGCAGCCCTGTACAGAGAGGTGGTTTTTTTTTAATGCTTGAGGCTTTGTTGTGTTTTTAATATTTTGTTGGGAGCCGCCCAGAGTGGCTGGGGAAACCCAGTCAGATGGGTGGCAAGCCAGCCTTCATCCCCTGGGGGTTCCCCAGCTGGTGCCCCCCTCCCTGTCCCCTGCATCCAGTCTGTCAACGACACCCAATCGTCCCCTTGGCCTAGAGATCCTCCACCACCGGTCTGGGCGAGTAGGGGGCAGATGCCATGCCCCAGTTTGTTATCACTGTTCACGGTGTGAAAGGTCCATTTCTCCAGTGAATGGGGAGGGAGGGGGCCTGAAGCAGAAACCCTCTGACCTCCTGCTTAGTCCCGCTGTCCTGAGCCTTGACTGTTCCTCTCTCTTGGGGCTTTCAGATCTGGGCCGACCCAGGGAAGTATGCCTTGATGGGAGCCGCGGCACAGCTGGGTGAGTGATACACGTCTGGGGCAGGGAGGAGAAAGGGGCGCAGCTTATTGGGAAGTGGGAAGGTGGGTCTTGCCCCAGTGGGACGGTGCAGGTTAGGCTTTAAGCCTTTAACCGAACTTTCTTTCCTAGGCCCCGTCTGCACCATGCATTTAAGCATCCTCATCTTGCTTTAAACAATCATGGCTCCTTCTGCAAATAATAATAACTGTGGGAGTTACGGCTTATAAAGGAATGCTTTGTTAGAAGAATCCTCACAGAGCTGTAATTTCCAAGATTGGTTTAACACTCAGTTCCTCTTGCCAGGGAACTCTGAGACATCTGGAGGCAGCCCTGTATAGGGAAGTTTTTAATGTTTGATGTGTTTTAAATATTTTGTTGGGAGCCACCCAGAGTGGCTGGGGCAACCAAGGCATATTAATAATGAAATTACCGTATTTTTCGCTCTATAACACGCACCCGACCATAACACGCATGTAGTTTTTAGAGGAGGAAAACAAGGAAAAAATATTCTAAACGAAACAGTGGATGTATGATTTTTATGGTTCATGCTGTGGCCACAGACATGTGATCTGACAGTGAGTTTGGGGTAGCCCAATGCAAAAATCCTGAGGATCCATGCTTTGTAACCACGTTTTTGCGCCATTGCGGCCCCATGAAACAGTGGGTGCGTGTGTGTTTTTTGGTGCAGGCTATAGCCATGGAAATGCTATGTGATCTGATGGTGAATTTGGGGTGACCCAGTGCAAAAATCCTGAGGATCCATGTGGATCCGTGCTTTGTAACCACGTTTTAAGTAGGGAGGGAAGGAAAAGAACTCAAGGAACAAGGAGCACGCGTGGGGTGGGTGGAGAAGGAGATTTTCTGCGAGCTGAGTGGGGAGGAGGGAGGGAAAGAGCACTGTTGCTTTAAAGGTATACTTAAGGTACCGTATTTGCCCTGTGCCTAGGTTTTTTCCATTTAACAGTTTGCAGCCTTTTCCTCCCACTCCTTGTTTTGAGGCAGAATAGATTTGAGCAAGTGGATTGCAGGGGATTTGCCATTAGCTGTGTAAAAGCGCTCCTCCTTGCAGCCTGAATGATAAGCAGCCACCAGCAGCAATAGAATGGAGCACAAAAAAGAGGTCGGGGCACTAGGACCCAGACAATGCTCAAATCTATCCTGCCTGAAAACAAGCTGCTCCCTCCCAGCGGATCAGCTGAGACGCGGGGGATTTGCGAAGTTTTCCCCTCTCCCTCATGCCCTCCCCAGCCTTTTTTTTTTACTTCCTGGTTTTCACTGCGCTGGCTCAGAGCTCGAGGTTGGTTTTATTTTGCTGCTGGTTGCTTAAATTTTATCTTTCCTGCCATCCCTCTGCAGCCTCATTGCTCTGTTTAGAGAGCGCACGGACTTTTGCTAGCGTCTGTCCCTCCTCCCTTGTAAGCGGCTGCTGCCGGCTTTGCTGCCATGGCTCTCCTTCCCTCCCTCCTCCCCGGCTCCAGGTCGCTTTAAAACAAGCAAAGTGAGAGCCTCGTAGAGCGTGTAAGCGGCTCCCGCTTTGCTTGACTGACGGCAGCCATGGCTCCGATCCGTGCATTCGCTCCATAACACGCACAGGCATTTTCCCTTACTTTCTAGGAGCAAAAAAGTGCGTGTTTTGGAGCGAAAATTACGGTATATTATATTACTGTATTTTTCCGTGTATGAGACGTCCCCGTGTATAAAACGACTATTTTTTGAGCCCAAAATTAAGAAATAAATTTATTTATATATTTAATTGCAACATTCCGTGTATAAGTTGACCCCCAATTTTAAATTTTAAAAAATTGGGGGGAAACAGTCTTATACATGGAAAAATACAGTAGATTAGATTAGATTAGATTATAATGAGCTATATCTGCTTTGTGTCTATTTAGCACAAGGATGAGAAACCTCTGGCCTTCCAGCTATCGGACTACAACACCCATCATCCTTGACCATTGGCCACACTGGCTGGGGCCGATGGGAGCTGGAGTCTAACCAGCTTTTTCACTGCTGGTTTAGCCGTTCAGTCTTATTTTTATTTTTGGGGGGAACCTTTTCAGAAAGGGCTTCAGCTTGGTCCTGCTCTTTTAAAACGGTTATGGCACTAATTACAGGTTTGCTCTGAGGAAGGACAGTAGCTCAGTATGAACAAAAAAACCATGTATTGCATTATTTTGTAGGCCACAGCAGCACGAGGGGAGCTAATGAAATTTAAAGCAGATAACAGGAACTCCTCACTGTTTGAAATCAGAAATCAATAAAATTAAATAATAATTGGATTCATAAATTCAAAACATATTCCTGTTGAAACATAAAACACATTAAGGCATGTTCTTAAAATAGCACACATTACTTACTGATTTGTGGGCATCTACCTTCCTCGAGGAGACGTGGGTGGCGCTGTGGGTTAAACCACAGAGCCTCGGACTTGCCGATCAGAAGGTCAGCAGTTCGAATCCCTGTGATGGGGTGAGCTCTCATTGCTTAGTCCCTGCTTCTGCCAACCTAGCAGTTCGAAAGCACGTCAAAGTGCAAGTAGATAAATAGGTACCGCTCTGGCGGGAAGGTAAATGGCATTTCCGTGCGCTGCTCTGGTTCGGCTTAGTCATGCTGGCCACATGACCCGGAAGCTGTACACCAGCTCCCTCAGCCAGTAAAGCGAGATGAGCGCCACAACCCCAGAGTCGTCCGCGACTGGACCTAACGGTCAGGAGTCCCTTTACCTTTACCTGCCTCAAAAGACAATGGAGTCAAACCACTGCATTAGCGGGTGCTAGGCTGGGCAGTGCCAGTGTGGTGTAGTGGTTAAGAGCGGTAGACTCCTAATCTGGGGAACCGGGTTCGCGTCTCCGCTCCTCCACATGCAGCTGCTGGGTGACCTTGGGCCAGTCACACTTCTCTCTGAAGTCTCTCAGCCCCACTCACCTCACAGAGTGTTTGTTGTGGGGGAGGAAGGCAAAGGAGAATGTTAGCCGCTTTGAGACTCCTTAAAAAAAGGGAGTGAAAGGTGGGATATCAAATCCAAACTCTTCTTCTATGGAGGTCCTGGGCCCATTCTCATGTTGCCACCCTCCGGACCTCTCGAGGAGGAGGCACACAAAGAAGGGTCTCAGAGGATGATCTCAGGGTCCGGGTTGGTTCATATGGGGAGAAGGCAGTCCTTGAGATCCAACCCAGTCTTGTCTTCCTAGGGGGCATTGTGAGGATGACGCTCAGCTTGACGGTTATCATGATGGAGGCGACAGGCAACGTCACCTACGGCTTCCCAATCATGCTGGTGCTGATGACGGCCAAGATTGTGGGGGATTATTTTGTCGAGGTGAGGGTCTGCCTGCGGCTGCTGGTCGTGCCGGCCACCTAGAATCTCCCTCTCTAGGGGGACTCTACCATGGAACGCCAGTTGCTGGGGAGCAGCATTCGATGGGGCAGAATTGCCTCCATGTCCTGCAGGTGGGCTTCGTGGAGGCCTGTGACTGGCTGCAGTGGAAAGAGGGTTTCTGGGCTAGATTCCCCTGCCTTGGTCTGACCCAGCAGAGCTGTTCTTGTGACCCAGAGGACAGGAAAGGTCTGGAGGTTTTGTATATTCCAAGTTTCGTTCTGCTTGGCACTGCTTGGTTCAGCGGATGGTTGGTTAGCCTGGGGGAAAGGCCAGATATAATTCTTAACAAATACATTCTGCCCCAGGAAAGGCCAAACTCTGTGAACCAGCTATCGTATTTTTCTGTGTATAACAAACCCCTGTGTGTAAGATGCCCCCTCTTTTTGGAGGACTCAGATTTTAGAAAATAAATTACCATATAGCATATATTCAACACAAAAAACAGCGACAATTTGTTGTTGACAAAGGACAGCTGGACATATAAAGGGCCCCATTACTTTCAGTAGCTTAGGGCCTCATCAAACCTAAATCCAGCCCTGGGTAAGGGTCGCAGCCATCATTCTGCCACTTTAACCTCTAGCTCCGCAAACCAGGGGCATTATGCCCCCAGTAGACTGCCCACTAGGCAATGCAGCCTTCAGGCTGGGAAAGCTTCCTCAGCCCTGCTGTATATATTACCGTATTGGCCTGGATATAAGCCACACTATTTCCCCAAATTTCGACTGTGAAAAGTTAAAGTGCGGTTTAAATTTGCGCCCTTACAAAAATGGGCTTTTGCGATATCACTGCTGAAACAGACATACGGTAAAACGGATCCCCAAAAAGTTTTATTGCCGATTTGCCAGCTTAAGACTGTTTAACCCACTTGCGGGTCCTCTCTGGTAGCCATAGGATTTGTTGTTGACAAAGGACAGCTGGGCATATAAAGGGCCCCATTACCTTCAGTAGCTTAGGGCCTCACCAAACCTATATCTGGCCCTGCCCACCAGATGTGCCCCAGCTCACAATTTCTTCTCTTTCCAGGGTTTGTATGATATGCACATCCAGCTTCAGAGTGTTCCCTTCCTGCACTGGGAAGCCCCTGTCACATCCCACTCGTTTACCGCCAGGTAAGCTGACAGGATCAGGCCACAGCAGGGTTTGTACGGGTTCTCAGTGTATCGAAAAACTCGAAAGTGCTGCTGCTGGTATTCTTAAATATATAATCCCACCCTACACCAGCAGCGGGGTTGCAACAATTTAAAATCCAGCGTTGAAACAAATAACAGTCGCAGGAATTGAGTCCCGAAAGCACACAACCCGAATCTGACCCTGACAAATTCAGGGGCACCTCATTCTTTGTATGTTTTAATCTAGGAAGTTGCCTTAGAGAACATTGGACCATTAAACTCACTGAGCTTTCAGGTGGGGGATCTTTTCCCATCCCTGCCTGGGGATGCTGGGAACTGAACCTAGGACCTTATGAGTGCAAGGCATGAGCCCTTAAGACCTTCCTGCAACAACAAAGCAAGATGCTGGTCCTCATGACAATGAACAAAGGGGCTTGTTTAAAGAGGGAGTGTAGGGGGCCGAGTCAAAAGGCCAGGGTAACAGAGCTGCGTCTTTAGCATTATCCGAAAGCTGTGTACCAGAGAAGCCAGGTGCGCCTCTTTGTGTGTGGAAGGAAATTCCACAACGAAGGGGGCCACCACAGAGAAGGCCCCGCAGTCCACACTCCTCCCCTGTGTGGGCTTTTAACGTGGTCTCTGTGTGTTGTTTCATTTTTTCCCCCTCTGCAGAGAAGTGATGAGCACCCCAGTGACCTCCCTCCGAAGGATTGAGAAAGTGGGTGTCATTGTGGACATCCTCAGCGATACGTCGTCCAACCACAACGGGTTCCCTGTGGTGGAGAGCATTCCAGGCAGCGATCAGGTAGGGCAGCGGGAACTGACTTGGGTGCCTTGATGCTCGGAACCCTGTTTCTTGGGAGAAGAGGTTAGGAAAGGGCCATGCCTCAGCAGAGGGCACCTGCTTCTCACATAGATCGTCCCAGGTCCAATCTCTGGGTAGGGCTGGGGAAAAACCCAGTTTGACATCTTTGGAAGGCCATTACTGCCTGCCAGTGTCAACAGTATTGGGCTAGATGGAGCAAAGGTCCGGCTAAGGCAGCCTCCTGCCATTTTTAAGGCCCATTTGTAGAACTTGAGTAAAATGTGTACGTGTGTTCATAAGGTGTATTAGGCATTGTCTTATTTATTACATTTATGCACTGCCATTGTGTGGTGGTGCTGTGGGTTAAACCACAGAGCCTAGGACTTGCCAATCAGAAGGTTGGCGGTTCAAATCCCTGCGACGGTGTGAGCTCCCGTTGCTCAGTCCCTGCTCCTGCCAACCTAGCAGTTCGAAAGCACGTTAAAGTGCAAGTAGATAAATAGGTACCGCTCCGGCGGGAAGGTAAACGGCGTTTCCGTGCGCTGCTCTGGTTCACCAGAAGCGGCTTAGTCATGCTGGCCAGATGACCCGGAAGCTGTATGCCGGCTCCCTCGGCCAATAAAGCGAGATGAGCGCAGCAACCCCAGAGTCGGTCACGACTGGACCTAATGGTCAGGGGTCCCTTTACCTTTACCTTTTATTGTCTCCCAAGGAGCTCAGTGTCCCGTTTTAATCTCCCAACAGCCCTGAGAGGTAGGTTAGGCTGAGAGATGGTGACTGGCCCAAGGTCACACACCCAGTGAGCTTCATGGCTGGCTGGCTGGATTCAAACCCTGGTCTCCCAGATCGTAGTGTATTACTCTAACCACTGCACTACACTGCCTTGCGAAAACAAGCCCCTTCTTTTAGAATCTGTCTTGCGCGCCCACCAGGGCAAGGTAATGACTCTTCAGTTTTGTGAGGCACAGGCGGGGTTTGAACCCGTGATCTTTGGTTTACCAGATTGATGCCTTACCACTTGCCCATCACTCGTACAGCGTACTTGCAGGTTTATAATTTTGAGTGAAGAAAACCGCAAAATGACAACAAACTAATTCTGAAATAAGCTCTAGGGGAAACAATAGCAGCAGCCCGGATGTTTAAATGCCTGGTTGTCCTTCCTGGTGCCTAAAATCATGTGGAAAGGATGGGTGGGGAATTGTTGGGGCCAAGATAGTTCTACACACGAGTAACCCCACTGAAAGCCTCTCTCCTTGCAGGTAGCGGGACTGCGAGGCCTGATCCTGCGCTCCCAGCTGATTGTCCTCCTGAAGCACAAGGTGAGAGCCGCAGCTCAGTCACAGAGCATCTCCTCTGGCACGTTTCAGTTTCTTTTGCTGTTAATTTGAATGTTTTTAACAACTATTACCGATAATTTGAATATATCTTGGAAGCTGCTTGGAGTTCTTCATGGGGTATATAAATTTAGTTAAATAAAAACAAAGCACTGCAGGGAATGGGGAACCTGGTCCCCCTTCTAGATGTTGTTGGACTACAATTCCCATCAGCCCCAGCCAGCGTGGTCAGGATGATGGGAGTTGTAGTCCAGCAACACCTGGATTGGGGCGCAGGTTCCCCACTCCTGCTCTGCTGTCAGGCCGGTCAGATTCTCTGGGTTGTATGCGACTTAAAGTCACTGTGCCAGCAAAATGACTCTTCTGCTTGTGGCGGCGGAGCTCCCCCTCCTTTTCCACTGCACGCCCCTCAACCTATCTACTTTTGGGATTCCCCCCCAACCCTCCAGAACAGATCTGGGGTGCGTGTGATGTGAGGAGGCAGAAGGGAATATCCAGTGTGCAAACAGAAGTCGCATGACCATAAGGCAACCTTTCTCAACCTGTAGGTCTCCAGATGTTGTTGAACTACAACTCCCATCTCCCCTAGCTAGCAAGGCTAGAGGTCACGGATGATGGGAGTTGTAGTCCAACAACATCTGGGGACCCACAGGTTGAGAACCGCTGACGTAAAGGGAGCCCTGTGGATCTGGCCCAAGAGCTCACCTAGTCCAGCATCCTGTTCTCACTGTGGTTGACAAGATGCCTGTGGGAAACCCCAGAGCACAAGAGCCCTCTCCCCTCCTGCGGTTCCCAGCAAGCAATATTTAGAAGAATTGCTGCCTCCATTTATGGAGACATAGCATAGCAATGATGGGCAGTAGCCTTCCGTGGATTTGCCCAGTTCTTGTTCTTATGTATTTTTGGTATTTTTCTCTTGCCATTTTGTGGAGTGCACAGCCCCGAGATCTATGGATGAAGGACAGTATGCAAGTTTAATTAATAATAATAATAACAATATAAAAACCCATCCAGGTTAGTGGCCATCACTGTCTCCCTGTGGGAGAGAGAATAATAATAATAAATATATATATATATATATATACAGAAACAAACAAACAAACAAACAAACATCCAGG
>JAXCMG010000036.1:7935011-8005312 GCA_034642415.1 Podarcis siculus | reverse complement strand
AAAAACCCATCCAGGTTGGTGGCCATCACTGTCTCCCTTGGGGAGAGTCTCGTAGCTGCAACAACAACAAACAACAACAACAATTTATTTAAATTGTATACCACCCTTTATCCGTAGCTCTCGGGGCAGTTCATAGCATAAAATTATGATATAAAAAAACACAAAATGCATAATAAAAAAAGACCAAAAACAAACAAATAAGCCCCTCTCCCGCAATACATTGACATCCGATGCCACTTTTTAAATCAGCCCGAGGCCTGGCTGAAGAGGAACGTTTCCGCCTAATCCAACATTCGGTTTCAAGTCGCGGTGCGGTTGGAGTCAACCCTCTCTGCAGGATGGGAGGGTCCCCCAGGCAGCAGGAGGACTTGAGGGAACCCCAGGGAAGAGGGCAGCAAGCCTGGGCTAGCAGGCATCCCCGTCTGTTTGCCCTGTGCCCCACCACCACCATGCCTGACCCCTTTTAGGTCTTTGTGGAGAGAGCCAACCTGTCCCTGGTGCAGCGGCGGCTGAAGCTGAAGGACTTCCGGGATGCCTACCCCCGCTTCCCCCCCATCCAGTCGATCCACGTCTCCCAGGACGAGCGCGAGTGCATGATGGACCTGACCGAATTCATGAACCCCTCGCCTTACACCGTGCCCTTGGTAGGACCAGGTTGGGGACGGCAACGTCTGTTGCTTTGAAGGCATTTCGAGGGAGGGAGGGATGCTTCTGGTGACACGGGCTTCCTCGTCCCGTAACAGCATCCTGGGTAGTTTTCGTTTTACTGGGGTGGGGGGGAGACTCATTGCCTTTCTCTTGTCTAATATGATTTCCCCGCTTTGCAGGAAGCCACCCTAACGAGGGTTTACAAGTTGTTCCGGGCCCTGGGCTTGCGCCACCTCGTGGTGGTGGATAATCATAACCAGGTGAGTCAAGGCTGGAAGAAACATCTTGCTCGAGATGGCAGGAGATCTCAAGGAAGTGGTCTTGCAGCCCAATGTCAGTGGCTGGACAGAGGAGGAATGGTGGAGGCCACCCGCGTCTTCTCCTGAACCTTCCCAAGAACAGGAGGACAGTATAGATTTAGAACAGTGGTTTGCAGAAGGGCATAGTTTGGAGGCTGCAGAGGGGAGAAGCTGGGAAATACTGGGAGAGGAACAGCAGGAAGAAGAAGAAACAGCAGGGGAGAGGAAGCTGACAGACTCAGGGTCCTTGGAGAGCATTCCTGACCACCACCACCCCAGGACCAGGCGGGCATTGAGGGTAGGAGAACAGAAGGCTCAGAGGCAGAAAGCTCAGATTAGCCGTCGCAGGGATGATGTAGAATAGAAGAGATGGAGGGGGTGGGACTTTATTCGGAGCAACGCCATTATTTTAGGGACGCTGCATTCCTTTGTATCTCTCTGTGAGCTATGGAATAAATTACTTGGTAAGAACTCCTCTTGTTTATCTCCTTGCTGGCTGCCACCAGGGGAGGGATCAGATTCCCTGAAGCCTGACACCCAGTGGCAGAGCTCACGTTTTGCATGGGGAGGGTCCCAGGTTTGAGTCCCTGTATCTCCAGGGACACGGGTGGCACTGTGAGTTAAACCACAGAGCCTAGGACTTGCTGATCAGAAGGTTGGCAGTTCGAATCCCCGCGATGGGGTGAGCTCCCGTTGCTCAGTCCTTGCTCCTGCCAACCTAGCAGTTCGAAAACACCTCAAAGTGCAAGTAGATAAATAGGTACCGCTCCGGCGGGAAGGTAAACGGCGTTTCCATGCGCTGCTCTGGTTCGCCAGAAACACCTTAGTCATGCTGGCCACATGACCCGGAAGCTGTACGCCGGCTCCCTCGGCCAATAAAGCGAGATGAGCACTGCAACCCCAGAGTCAGCCACGACTGGACCTAACGGTCAGGGGTCCCTTTACCTTTTTATCTCCAGGTAGGGTTGGGGAATACCCTCTCCGTTGGGGATCCTGGACAGCTGGGCTAGATAGACCAGTAGTCTGACCCAAGTTTTAATGTAGCTTTTTGTCTTCTTTACATTTTTTACTTTATTATTATTATTATTATTGTTTCCTAATGAATTATTTGTTTCATTTTATCCCACCTTTTATCAGAACCAGAATTTGAGGCAACTCACAGAAGTTTAAAACAAACACAAATAGAATCTTAGCAACGTAGAGTTGGAAGGGAGCCCCCAAGGGTCCTCTAGTCCAGCCCCTGTGCAGTGCAGGAGGACCTGTATGGGGATCGAACCCACGACCTTGGCATGATCATCGCCATGCTCTAACCAAGTGATCTGGGTAGCTAACTAAGCACATATAACACATATAAACATAGAAAAGATAATAGCTAAAGGGTAAACTGTAATGGAATGTAAATGCAGATCTATTAAAACACTGATAGCAGAAACAGACAGACAAACGAAAAGCCCTTTCCTAAAAGGCAGTCATTTCCCAAAAGCCTGTTGGAATAACAGTCTTCACCTGTCAGAGGAAAGACAGCAAGGAGGGAGACAGTTTAGCTTCTCCAGGGAGGGAGTTCCAAAGTCTGGGAGCAGATTCCCATCAGCCTCAGCAAGCATGATCACCTGTCTGGGAGAATGTGAGTCCAGCAGCTTCTGAAGCACCTCCATGTTTGGGTACCTCTGGGCTAGAAGCACCTCTTAGGTGGCACTGTGGTCTAAACCACTGAGCCTCTTGGGCTTGCCAGTCAGAAGGTCGGCGGTTCGAATCCGTGGGACGCTGGTGAGCTCCCTTTGCTCTGTCCCAGCTCCTGCCAACCTAGTAGTTCTAAAGCACACCAAGTCCAAGTAGATAAATAGATACCACTGTGGTGGGAAGGTAAACGGTGTTTCTGTGCGCTCTGGTTTCCATCACAGTGTCCTGTTGCACCACAAGCGGCTTAGTCCTGCTGTCCACATGACCCGGAAAGCTGTCTGTGGACAAACGCCAGCTCCCTCGGCCTGAAAGCGAGTTGAGCGCCGCAACCCCATAGTCGCCTTTGACTGGACTTAACCATCCAGGGGTCCTTTACCTTTTTACCTAGAAACACCTCTGCTCAGGGCCTGGTTCTGCCACGTCCCAGTGACCTGAAATTCTGCCTTTCTTTCCCTGCAGGTGGTTGGTCTGGTCACACGGAAGGATCTGGCCCGATACCGCCTGGGGAAGGAAGGCTTGGAGGAGCTGCCCCTGGCGCAGACGTGACTTTGCCGCTGGGTGCTGCGGACCTTGCTGTGCACCAGGCTCTCGCCAGCCTCCCGGCGCCGTTGCCCTTGGGAGACCGCGGACGTGAAGCCAAACCCCGAAACGCCCGGCGTGTGGAGTCCCGCACTTTGCTGTGTCCCCGGCCTCTCCTCCTTGTCGCCATTCTCCTCCTTCAGCCTTGCGCTCCTCTCACCATCCTGACCTTAGGTTCTCCGCACGGGACTGCAGATAGGCTCTGTATAACTGCTTTGGGGTCCCCCGGGGCTTCAGGAGGGGCGTCCCCCACAATCGGAGAGAGACAGCTGCCTGGGGAGTCCCTGTCTCTGTTACAGACCTGGGCTGGGAGGTGTGTGTGTGTGTGTGTGTGTGTGTGTGTCCATTTCTGACCAAGCTTTCTTCCTCTGTCCCAGCTCTTGCCAATTGTGCCTTCCAAGACTCGCTACCACCTCCACCCCTTTTGTCAATTCTGCTGTGCAAAAAATGCTCTGAGCAATGCTGGACTGGAGACTGTTTCCTGGGAACAGTCGCAACACACCTCCCATGCAGCTCAACGTTGTCGTTTTTAACTTGTGTGTGAAGCCAGGGAGCAGGGACTGAACTGTGGTCCTCTTCCAGGTTGCTGCTGGGACCCCCCCCCCATCTCTGTGGCCAGTGATCAGGGCTGGTGGACTCAACAAGAATCTGCTTAGCCGCCCCTGATTTAACATTACCAGGCATGTTGACAGAATTGGGCATCGTGTGGGTGGCCTTTTCCCAATCCAGCCACTGTGCCAAGAGCTCATCACCCAGCGGTGAAACTCTGGCAGCTGGTTCAACACTCAGCAATGTCCCAGCCCTGCTCCCTTACCCTTCGATCTCTCTTCCTCCCAAATCCTTCACACCCCCTCTGGCTTCCCCAGCTCCAGGCTGAGATTATGGGGAGCCCTCGCGGCGGCGCGCGTTCCCTCTGGGTCTGCAGCTGTGAAGAGCTTGCACCGCTGGGCTTGTGTGCAGCCCCTTGTCCTCACCTGCCACTCCCAGGTGGAGAGTCTTCCTGATAGGTTCAGAGGGTCTTTCTCCCCCCCCTTACAAACAGCAGCCTGCCTTCGTTCATGGTTGTTCGGATCCACTTTCTCTCCCCCACCCCACTCCTAATTCTCACACTGCCTTGCGCCTGTTTGCGTGTTTAGCTGGCGGTAGGGAAGATTACAGTGGAGGCCAGTCCGGTAGGGCAAATTGGGCGCTGCCCCGCCACTATCGGCCTGCAACACACACACCCCCGGGGGGGGAACCCTACCTGCGTTCTTACAAGCAATCCTGTCTCTGTTAGCTTCCTCCTCTATGCTCAGCTGGAAGACTTAGCTAGAAATAGCTGTCTCTGGCCTTGGCGCCACCTACTGTTGGGCTCCCTGCCTTTCGCCCATTGGGCTCCAGCCACCACTGGAGAAGAGAAGTAGAGCCCAAGCAGCTTGAAGGAACACCCTTATGGGCAGGAAGGGCAGGTGAGCTGTGTGGGTGGCGTTTTGGCAAGAAGCACCCAGTTTAACAAGATGCCGGACCAACCAATGTGCCCATTTCAACCTGAAGCAGCCTGTCTCGCCCCCAAGGACTGGGGCCTCTTCTTTTCAGCATCTGTGTACATCTGGGCATGCTTGCCCAGAGCTGCTAATAGCCTAGGGAGGGAGGAAAGGAATTCAGGGGAGGATTTAGCAAAGGGCAAACAGGCCTTCCTAAGCTTATAGTAAGGTTTTCTCTGTTTTGGACTACAACTCCCATCATCCCTAGCTAGCAGGACCCAGTGGTCAAGGATGATGGGAATTGTAGTCCAAAACCAGCTGGAGAAACCCTGGCTTTACAGCAGGCAAACTCCGACCTTCCAGATGTTTTGGAACTACAACTCCCATCATCCCTAGCTAACAGGACCAGTGGTCAGGGATGATGGGAATTGTAGTCTCAAAACATCTGGAGGGCCAGAGTTTGCCTATGTCTGCTTTACAGTCTGGGTGTGAGGGGTGTTGGCAACCAGCAGGCCCATTTCCTGACTCCTGGTCCTTCCCCACATCTGGCAGACACCTGTCTCCTCTGCTGTTTTCTATCACGTGGAACACCTGGTGGAAGAGTTCTCTTTTTTGTGCTGAAATTAAAAAGGAAACTATTTATACTTTTGCGCTCTCTCTCTCCCTCCTGTGTTGTGTTTACTTCCGTATCCTAAAGGACGTATGAGGAGCTGGATCAGGCCAGTGGCCCATCTGGTTTAGCACCCTGCTCTCAACAGCTGCCAACCAGATGCCCATTATGGGAAACCCAAGAGGGTAACAGCACTCCCCCCCCCACTTCTGATTCCTGTTGCTGCAATATCTCTGGTATTAAAGAGGTTCTTTGGCCATGGGGGGGCAGGTCCAGTGGAAAAGGTCCTTATTAAACACATACATGTTTTGGGGATAGAACTAAAAAGGGTGTCTAGGGTGGGGGAGTTTGGAAGAAAGGTATAGCGAAGGTGTCATTAAAACCAAGCAACTGTTCGGCTGTATTTTTTTATTCGATTCATTAAATTTGTATTTCATCCGCAGATCTTGGGGCGGTTCACGACTTAAAAATGCAAAATAAAAGTCAAGATATATAATAATATAATCATATATATCCCTTCTACGATTGGATTGAAGCCTTATACAAACTCACAGCATATGAACAACTTGCCCGTAAACACAGACTTGCCATGGACAAATTCAATGATATTTGGAATCCGTTCTTAAAAATACTGTAATAGGTTAAGATCTGGTGAAGTACAATAATGTATACAGTTTTGGGTTCCCCCCTCCTTTATTTTCCCTTCTACACGGGTTCTGTTTCTTTTTTTTCTTTTTCTGTCTTTTATTTACATCCCACCATATTTAGTGCACATGTACCTAATTATGTATTTTTGAACTTTCAATAAAAATAATAATTATAATAATATTTATAGGCTGCCCATCTGACTGGGTTGCCCCAGCCACTCTGGGCAGCTTCCAACAAAACTTTAAAACAAAGAAAAACCTCCCTGTAATAAAAAAACAAGAACAAAACCACAGCAAACCAATAAAACACACACACACACAAGCAAAAAGTGTTGCAATCAAAACAAAAATTTGCAGAAAGGTGGCCCACATAATATGGCAGAGGCAATCTCTCCACTTCCACCCTCCTCATCAGCCACTTATAAGCTGTCCAAGGGAGGAGGCTGGCAGCGGTGGCCAGGGAGACACCATGGGATGTCAGCCACCACCGCAACATGGGATAAACACCCAACTCATGCTCCTTGAGTTCAGTGGCAGGGAAAACAGGGACATTCTGGGATCAAATCAGAAGCTGGGGTGGCTTTAGTAATTCTGGGGTGTTCCCTGGAAAATGGGGACCCTTGGAGAGTACACTGTTTCTTGAGGGTGCAAGAGATCTGAGGTTCCAAGCCTACAACGATCTGTGTTGGGGGACGAATCCTTAGCTCCCCGTTAGGAAGGAGCTTGGTTACAAAGGCTGACCACATCTTAGAACTCTTAAAACTACAAAGGATCGTGTCATGAATACACCAGCTCCAAGCGAAGTTTTGCAGCCGGCTGCAAAAAGCAGCCAGGAATAGAGAGGCTGGGATTTCACTCAGGCAGAGGAGAGCCGACAGCTGCAGGCTTTGCCTCCTGACCTTGAATAAGGCTGTAGCGGAGAGTGGGCTGGAACACAGCCAAATCTCTCAGGAAGCACAAACGGGAGCGAACAGGCACAGAGAAAAGGAAGAGGCTGGAGCTAATCCAGTAAGTCCGAAGAGTCGGCAAATGGGAGGGCTGCTAGATCGGAAGCAAAACGAGATGCAAAGGGCGACGGTTCAATATATTCTGTAGACACTGGAAGAAGTCTTCAGAAGGGTCATCTTGAGTGATAATGCCGGCGGCTGCGTTAGAGTTGTCCGGAGCTATCTGTTTTTGCAATTAATCCTCCTTTTTAATTACCTACACTTGCTGTGTTAGCAGGATGCGGGTGGCGCTGTGGGTTAAACTACAGAGCCTAGGACTTGCTGATCAGAAGGTTGGCGGTTCGAATCCCGACAGGGTGAGCTCCCGTTGCTCAGTCCCTGCTCCTGCCAACCTAGCAGTTCGAAAGCACGTCAAAGTGCAAGTAGATAAATAGGTACCGCTCAGGCGGGAAGGTAAACGGCGTTTCTGTGTGCTGCTCTGTTTCGCCAGAAGCGGCTTAGTCATGCTGGCCACATGACCTGGAAGCTGTACGTCGGCTCCCTCGGTCAGTAAAGCGAGATGAACGCCGCAACCCCAGAGTCGGCCACGACGGGACCTAATGGTCAGGGGTCCCTTTACCTTTACCTTTACTGTGTTATCAAGCTGGGAACCTGGGCTCCTGACAGATAGTGGCGTTAAGGGGAACAAGTTTGATAAACTGTGTTCACCCCAAAACTGTGTTCACCTCCACCAGCTTTGAGCCACAAATCAGTCCCTTAGCAACCAGGCCCTGCAGTGATCTTATTGTGACATAACTGAGATGAGAGGCCAACATTTTGTACGGAGACCTGCCCCATCTTTTCTCGGACCGGCAACCTGGCTGTCGCAAAGGTCCCAGCTTGGCTTCCTGGCGCGATGGGGCGGATGTAAAACACACACAAACACCCGCTTGGAATGCGTCCTTGACGCAGCGGCATGGACCTAGCATGAGACACGCATATGCAGCTTTGGTGCTGAGTTCCCTGCTGTTGTGGAAGAAGCCAAGCAGAGATCCTTCCCCCCACAGCGGCAGGATAGTAGTGCGGGAAGACCCAGGCACCCCCTACCAGGAGGGGAACAAGCTGCTGAAATTCCGCAAGTCTTTCTGCTTGCAGCATGGCTTCTGCTGGCTTTCAGACTCTCCCTGGGGGATCCTCCTGGTGGGATCGGCCGTGCTGCTTCTGTGGCTGGTGCTAAACATCTGGACTTCATCGGGCCCGGCTTCTTCGCAAGCAAAGCCTCGCGAGGCGACTGTGAGCTCGGTAAAGAGATGTTTCTCCTTAAAGCGTATTCAGTAGTTATGGCCGAGAAAATTACAGTGGTACCTTGGTTCTCAAACTTAACCCGTTCCGGAAGTCTGTTCCAAAACCGAGGTGCACTTTCCCATAGATAGTAATGCAAAACGGATTACAGTGGTACCTTGGGTTGCATACGCTTCAGCTTACATACGCTTCAGGTTACAGACTCCGGAAACCCAGAAATAGTACCTCGGGTTAAGAACTTTGCTGCAGAATGAGAACAGAAATCGGGCTCCGGCGTCGCAGCGGCAGCAGGAGGCCCCATTAGCTAAAGTGGTGCTTCAGGTTAAGAACAGTTTCAGGTTAAGAACGGACCTCCGGAACGAATTAAGTACTTAACCCGAGGTACCACAGTAATCCGTTCCAGACTTTTAAAAACAGAGACCAGGGAGAAGAGTCGGTGGAAGAGGACTGGGGCAAATTTAAAGTATATTTACAGAAATATTGGAAAGTTAATGAATGTTAGGAGTTGTCTGAAAGAAACTAATTGGCTTTAGTTGAAAAAGCATTAAGAACTGTGTAATATAGATTTGGGTAAAGAGCAAAATTTAGGGTCAAAATTGAGTTAAGTGGAGTTAAAGTTGTGAAAGAGGAAAGGTCTTGCTGAAACTACAATTGGAAATGGAATACCAGGAGGGAGGTTTGAGGAAGTCAAGGAAATAAGTCAATGAAAGATTAGGATATGGAAATATGGTTTTTTCTTTTTATATGTTTCTTTTCTTTTTTCTTAAAATGTTTCTTATCTTGGTTTTTCTTTTTCTTTATTGTAATTTTTGTATTGTATTGTTTGTTTTAAATTTTCTTTTGTATTTGTGGAAATCTAATAAATATTTATATTAAAAAAAAAAATCCGTTCCAGACTTTTAAAAACAAGCCTTAAAACAGCAATTTAACATGGATTTTACTACCTAATGAGTGAGAGGAGATAGGATAGCTATCGTCAAATATCTCAGCAGCTCCAAAAGGTAGGACCAGGATCAACAGATTCAAATTACAATAAAGGAGATTCTGACTAAATATTAGGAAGAACTTTCTGATGGTGAGAACTATTCAATGGTGGAAGGGTCTCCCTCGCGAGGTGGTGGACTCTCCTGTGTTGAAGGTTTTTAGGCAGAAGTTGGGTGGCCTTCTGTCATGGATTGTTTAGTTGTGACCACTGCATTGCAAGGGGTTGGGCAAGATGACGTAGGAGGACGGCTATCTAAGAGAACTGGAAAGCAGGTAATCCGTTTTTCACTTTACTCATCTGCCTTCACACAGGTGGAAACAATTCCCGAACTAGAGAGAAAAGCAGAGCAGGAAGCACCAAGAAAAAATGGTATGTTTTTGCAACCTGACTTTCTCCCTTAAACAGTGTTCGAAGCTCCCATTGTTCCAGGTGCATTTTGCGACAGGGAATTTCATTAGCGCAAGCAGTTTCTGAGCTCTGGGCGCAGTACTGTGCCTAAGATTTCAGATTAAAGCTGCAGAGGGGAGGGGAGGGGAGGTAAAGGTAAAGGACCCCTGACAGTTAAGTCCAGTCGCGGACGACTCTGGGGTTGCGGCGCTCATCTCGCTTTACTGGCCGAGGGAGCCGACGTTTGTCCACAGACAGTTTTTCCGGGTCATGTGGTCAGCATGACTAAGCCACTTCTGGCGAACCAGAGCAGTGCACGGAAACGCCGTTTACCTTCCCGCAGGAGCAGTACCTATTTATCTACTTGCACTTTGATGTGCTTTCGAACTGCTAGGTTGGCAGGAGCAGGGACCGAGCAACAGGAGCTCACCCCGTCATGGGGATTTGAACCACAGACCTTCTGATCGGCAAGCCCAAGAGGCTCAGTGGTTTAGACCCCAGCACCACCCGCGCCCCTGAGTGGAAGGAAAGGAAGACCTTTTTCTGCCTCCCCACTTCCAGTTCAGCTAGTAACTGGAAGAAGACTGGAGAAGAGTCCCTCTTAAGAAAATTGGGGGGGGGGCAGGGAAGAACTAGACTATGTGAAAAATGAACATAATATTTTAGCCGCAGTTCATTCATTTTCAGCTTTGTATTCTTGTTATAAAAAGCATGCCTAGACATTCTGCTGCTGAGCCCATAACCTAGGTTGAAAGTGCCATTTAGCTCCTAGATTTCATATCTCAGTTTCTAACACTGCCCTTAACTTGTTCTTTTCCAAGTCTTGTAATAATTGCATTGTCTCTGTGGAGATCAATACTGCCACTGGTGTGGGACGTCTGTTCTTGGTTTAACGTGGTATACGCCACCTCTTATTGCAAGCTGGCAGTTTTATAAATACCTTTATAAATAAAGTAAAATAAAATATGCTTCGTCATGGCGATGCCAGTGGGACAGTTGTTGACGTGGGAATGACAATAAAAGAAAAAGCCCTCCCTCAGAAGTGAATGGAGGATAGATAGAGAGGAGCGTTTGTGTGGAAACTAAAGGTAAAATATACATGTGTTGCTCCGCCTACTTTTAATTCGGCCCCACCCACTACTGCCATGTGGCTCTCAGGCCAAAAAGGTTTTCGTACCCCCGAGTCGATGTCATTCATTGATTAAACATTACAGAGCTATAATAAATCTTCAAAACAAATAATAATTTTTTTTTTGTCGTAGAATGTCTTTGCGTTTGTGGGACACCGTTAACTTCTTATTTCGAAAGGTAGGTACGCCCTCAGTAACTCTAGACTAAAGGGATGTTATTTGGGCTGCGTTCTAGGGGGCGCCTAGGTGGGGGTTCTTCTGGGAGAAGACTGGTAAGGGCCCTGGGGAGTAAAAGGCAGCCCCTTAAGTCCCAGCTGGCACGAAAGCTAACAAGGGATGAGTGCAAACAAACGCTAACAAGGGATAAAGGCAAACAAGAAACACTAACAAGGGGTGAATGCAAACCAGACAAGCTAACAAGGGATGAATGCAAACCAGAAAAGCTAACAAGGGATGAATGTGAACAAGAAACAGGCTCGTATCAGGCAGCAGCTTTCCAGGCTTTCAGGTCTTTCCAGGCTGCCATCCCTGTCGCTCTTTTCCCTCTGTTGTTTTCCTCCAGAGTAGACACAATGACATAGACGTTAGACCTGCCCACTAAGTTCAGTGGGTCTGCTCTGTACCTCCCTGGTGTTGAATTCCATCCTAAGACGGTTCCTAAAATGTTTTGTAGGACACAACTCGGTCCCCACTCCCCTCAACACAAAAACATAGTTTTATCTTGCTTTATGCTAACTTACTACATTCTTTTCCACGCTGCCTTTTCTTTTCTCGTCCTCATGTGATTGCCCAGCCCGATCTTAGAAATTGCATAGTTTTTAAAAATGTGAACTTTTGGAAATGGTAGGAATTTGGGTGGTGTCCAACGTTAGTCATACTCAGAATAGCCCTCTGGGAAATTAATGGGCATGCAATACCCAGGCCCACTAATTTAAATGGATCTATTATTTTAAAGCATTTGTACACCACACACACACACACACACACACACACACACACAGACAGACACTTGATTAAAATTCAGTTGGACATGACCCTTATTAACGCATCAAATGTATAAAACAATTCTGTTTTGTCTTATTTCTTGCAGTTGTGAGCAGCCTTGTGAAATACACCACTGTTCTCTTGTTCCATGTGAAGATATGGGAAATTGGCATCAAGAGGAGTGTTTATGTCCAAAATATGATGGATTTCCTCCACTGAAGTATGAGGCCATTTTAAGCCATGCTTCCTGCTCCTCCTCCTCCTCGTCGTCGTCCTCCTCCTCCTGCCTACCTCATTTAAAATGTCTGGACCTGCATTCGAGTTCCGAAAACTTCCAGGATGCTAGGGATACTTCGTGGACCGTATTAGATTCCTCGGATGTGACGGAGAGCAAAAGCTCCGATTCCTGCTCCAATTCGGAGGAGCCCTGCTTGATAGTGCCGAAGCGTGAACCGTTGGAGGTCCCATTGCTGCCTGAAAGACATATAGAAGTCGTAAGAATCCCTCCCTTCCCGCCTATGGCTCCGTTTACACAGATAAATATTCTCCAGAGCGCGACTTATAAAAAAGAAGACCAGGTCATCTTGGTGGAAAAATGCGTCGCAATTCGTATGGGCCCTGCACCATCACATAAGACCAAGCCACCCTCTCCTCCCAAACTGATGGACAAAGACAGTGTTGAAAGCTGCACGGATCAAGAGGAGAGGGAGGAGAAACCTCCAGAATTGTCCTGCTCTGACCAAATGCCACTTCCGTGTATAGATATGGATGTGACGTGCGCACAGGAACATTCTAGCGCCTCGGAGGAAAGCTTGCCAAAGCCGTCTTCTCCCACCGGTCAGCGGCCTGAGACAAAGGCAATCTCTGGCACCAGCTCCCCTCTGCGTGACTCTGAGCTGGCCCCTTTAGTCCTGGAAGAGATGGACAGAGAAACCAGAGGCTCCCTTGAATTTCACGTCAAAAAGAAAATGGTTCAGAGGCGGTGTGGCGTCCCCACCCTCGTCTCCAAGTCTGAATCGTGGTTTCGACCCTGTGCGGACGAATTTTCCGGGGAGTTTGAAAGCAGCCCCCAGAGGCCAAAGAGAAAGAAAACACCAGTGCCAATTTGTGCCCGAAGCCCACTGCCTCTTGAGTCTCCACACAGAAACGCCACGGTGCTCTATGCGAAACCTTTACGAGAATCTCCAGGAACCAAGAAGTACTACCTTCTCCATTTGGAGGACCAGCCGAAAGAGAGCGGGAAACCTTGTTTCCTCACGAAGAGGCCAGGCCATAAAACCGGGACTTCCCCTGGGAAGTATATCCTCCTCTCGATGGAGCCAGAAGACGTGAAGAAGCTCACTTTCCACATGACGGTGAAGATGTTAGAAATGCAGACGGGCGCCTTTCCAGAAATGGTGGAAAAATCCTTCCGAGTCTACAAGGTCCTTTCTGCAAATCCTCTGCCCAAGCCGATCCGTTTTGGCAACAAAACCCCAAGGCCCAAACACATCTGCCTGCCCTTCGCCACCAGAGAGGCTCCTTGCATCATTGACCTGAACATCGGACACAAATACTTGGCCTACAAGTCGAAACTTCCAACGCCCTATTCAAAGTCGGTGGCAGAGCTGACCTACAGTTCTTCACAGCTGAGCGGGACCGAAACAAGTATCATGAAAACACCCAGCATCATTTTGAGGAGGCATCCCAAGGAGGAAACATCTCTTGGCTTGGATCAAATGCTGATAGTCCCAGAGCCCCCAAAGCCACACAAAATGGGGATGCAGGCAGAGACAGCATCCTCCAGCAAGGTTCTCCGGTTTTCCTTGAGTACCGATGGAGCGTCAGCTGAAAGAGAAGGAGCGGAAAAGGGAGTGGAGGCTGAGGGCAGACAAGGGGTCAGAGGCCGTGAATTAAGGCACTTCCAGGAGGAGCTAGCGGGAAGATCATCCTGTGTGATTCTCCCTATTTTCATTGATGAGAGAGGAACATTGGTCAGTGGAAGAACTGCAACGGCAAAATTAAGGGACCACCAAACGGAGCTGGGGGGAAGGTCAAGCCACAAGGTTCTCGCAATTGCTTTTGATGAGAGAAAGATAGATGTCAGTGGAAGAACTGGAATGGTGGAATTGAAGGACCAACAAAAGGAGGTAGAGAGAGGACCATGCCGTGAGGTTCTCCCAATTTTCTTTGATGAGAAAGGAACAGAGGTTGGGGGAAGAACCAGAACTGCAGAATCAAAGGACCGCCAAAAGGAGCTGGAGAGAGCGTCACATCACAAGGTTCGCACAATTTCCTTTGATGAGAAAGGAACAGAGATCACTGGAAGAACTAGAATGGTGGACTCAAGAGACCACCAAAAAGAGGTAGGGGGAGGACCATGCCACGAGGTTCTCCCAATTTTCATTGCTGATAAAGGAACAGAGGTCAGAAGAAGAACCAGAACTGCAGAAACAAAGGAACATCAAAAGGAGCTGGAAGGAGAGCCAGGCCACAAGGGTCTTCCATTCTCCTTTGATGAGAAAGGAGCAGTGATCACTGGAAGAACTGGAATAGTGGAATTAAGGGAACACCAAAAGGAGGCGGAGGGAGGTCCACACTATAAGGTTCTCCCAATTTTCCTTGATGGAAAAGGAACAGCGATCACTGGAATAACTGGAATGGTGGAATCAAGGGACCACCAAAAGGAGGTAGAGGGAGGACCATGTGACAAGGTTCTCTCAATTTTATTTGATGAGAAAGCAACAGAGGTTGGAGGAAGAACCAGAACTGCAGAAACAAAGGAACTTCAAAAGGAGCTGGAAGGAGGACCAGGTCACAAGGTTCTTCCATTCTCCTTTGATGAGAAAGGAGCATTGATCACTGGAAGAACTGTAACTATGGAATCAAGGGACCAACAAAAGGAGGTGGAGGGAGGTCCACACTACAAGGTTCTCTCAGTTTTGCTTGATGAAAAAGAACAAGCGATCACTGGAAGAATTGGAATTATGGAATTAAGGGAACACCAAAAGGAGGTGGAGGTGGAGGGAGGTCCACACTACAAGGTTCTCCCAATCTTATTTGATGAGAAAGCAACAGAGGTTGGAGGAAGAACCAGACCTGTAGAAACAAAGGAACTTCAAAAGGAGCTGGAAGAAGGGCCAGGCCACAAGGTTCTTCCAAGCTCATTTGATGAGAAAGCAATAGTGATGGCTGGAAGAACTGTAATTGTGGAATCAAAGGACCAACCAAAAGAGGTAGAGGGAGAACCATGCCACAAGGTTCTTGCAATTTCCATTGATGAGAAAGTAACAGAGATAAGTGGAAGCACTGTTATGGTGGAATCAAGGGACAAGCCAAAGGAGGTAGAAGGAGGACCATGCCACAAGGTTCTTCCAATCTCCTTTGATGAGAAAGGAATAGTGATCACTGGGAGAGCTGGAATTGTGGAATTAAGGGAACATCAAAAGGAGGTGGCAGTGGAGGGAAGTCCACACTACAAGGCTGTCCCAATTTCCCTTGATGAAAAAGGAACAGTGATCACTGAAAGAACTGGAATTGTGGAATCAAGGGACCAAACAAAGAAGGTAGAGGGAGGACCATGCCACAAGGTTATTGCAATTTCCATTGATGAGAAAATAACAGAGATAAGTGGAAGCACTGTTATGGTAGAATCAAGGGACAAACCAAAAGAGGTAGAGGGAGAACCATGCCACAAGGTTCTTGCCATTTCCATTGATGAAAAAGTAACAAAGATGAGTGGAAGCACTGTTATGGTGGAATCAAAGGACCACCAAAAGGAGGTGAAGGAAGGGCCAGACCACAAGGTTCTTCCAATCTCCTTTGATGAGAAAGGAATAGTGATCACTGGGAGAACTGTAACTGTGGAATCAAGGGACCTCCAGAAGGAGGTGATGGGAGGGATACACCACAATATTTCCCTTGATGTGAAAGAAAAAGATATTGGTGAAAGAACTGCAACTGCAGAATCAAAGGACAAAAAAATACAGGTGGAAGGAGTGCCAGTTCATAAGGTTACCTTTGTTGAGAAGGGGGCAATGGTCAGTGGAACCACGGTATCAAAGGACCAGTCAAAGGAGCAGGAGACAGGTCCAGTCCAGACAGTTCTCCCGGTTCCCCTTGATAAGAAAGGCACAGAGGTCGGTGGAACTCCTGGGACAGCAGAAACAAAGGACCAGCCAAAGGAAGAGGATGGTGCACCAGGCCAGAAGATTCTTCCTGTTCCCCTTGATAATAAAGGAACAGAGGTTGGTGGAAGTCCTGGGGCAGCAGAACCAAAGGAGCAGCCAAAGGACCAGCAGGAGGGAGCTCCAGGCCAGAAGATTCTTCTTGTTCCCCTTGATAAGAAAGACACAGAGGTCGGTGGAAGTCCTGGGACTGCAGAAACAAAGGACAAGCCAAAGGAGGAGGAGGGAGGGCCAGGCCAGAAGGTTCTCCCAGTTCTCCTTGATAAGAAAGACACAGAGGTTGGTGGAAGTCCTGGGGCAGCAGAACCAAAGGAGCAGCCAAAGGACCAGCAGGAGGGAGCTCCAGGCGAGAAGGTTCTTCTTGTTCCCCTTGATAAGAAAGACACAGAGGTCGGTGGAAGTCCTGGGACTGCAGAAACAAAGGAGCAGCCAAAGGACCAGCAGGAGGGAGCTCCAGGCCAGAAGGTTCTCCCGGTTCCCCTTGATAAGAAAGGAACAGAGGTCGGTGGAAGTCCTGGGGCTGCAGAAACAAAGGACCAACCAAAGGAGCAGGATGGAGGGCCAGATCAGAAGGTTCACAAGGTTACCTTTGATGAGAAAGGAACAATGGTTAGTAGAACTACTGGACCTGTGGAATCAAAGGAGCAGCCAAAGGACCAGCAGGAAGTGCCAGCCCAGAAGGTTCTCCCAGTTCTCCTTGATAAGAAAGACACAGAGGTTGGTGGAAGTCCTGGGGCTGCAGAAACAAAGGACAAGCCAAAGGAGGAGGATGGAGGGCCAGATCAGAAGATTCTCCCGGTTTCCCTGGATAAGGAAGGAACAGAGGTTGGTGGAAGTACTGGAACTACAAAGCAGCAGCAAAAGGAGTCGGAAGGGGTGAGCCACAGGGTTCTCTTGCCTTTCTTTGAAGAGAAGGCGAAAGAGGCTGGCCCAACTGAGAAAGCAAGGAGTGGGCAAAAGGAACCAGCGACTGAGTCTGGCTCCCTGCTTCCTTCTCCTTCCACTGGTGGAAAGGAGGCAGAAACGGAGAAAGGGGCAGCAGTGGCCGGTGGAAGCAGGCCGGAGATGGAGAAGGCCAGGATCCGGAAAAAGGAGGCCTCCATTATAAGGGCAAGCCTCTTCCTCGAGCTGGACCTGGTGAAAGAGAAACTGAACCTGCACTTGAAGAAGAAAATGGAAGCCCGGCTGCTTCCGTCCCAGGGAGCAGAGCTGCAGGTCCACGTTGGCTTTGACAAAGAGGCGAGAGGAAGGAAAACAAAGAAATCGGCACAGCCGAGACATTCCGCTGACCCTCAGCCGAGCCGGCCCTTTTGTTACGTCTGCATGTCCCTGGATAAAAGTGGGGTGGCAGTCAAACCTGTTTGCTGGGTCCTTCCAAAGCGGATTTTGAAAATGAACGGGAACCGGGTTCCCCAGGTGGTACGACTGGAGAGCAAATCCAAAACTGCTCCAACTAACTCTGCTCCTTCCGGCTTGGAAAAGGAGGCAAAAGGGGTGTCCAAAAAACCTGCTGTGACAATCCAGCCGTCTTAGAGAGAGAAGGGGATTTCTTTAGAAGCAGAAGGGATATTGTGGTGGGGAGGAAGAAACTATTAAAGATATTTGCCTGAAAGCGAAATCCAGCTGCTGGCCATCTTGTGCTGTTTTATGACAGTTTGTTCCACCTCTGCATATGTTAATGTCATGGGGAAATTCTCACTCCTAGGGACTGATGAAGGAAAAATTTGGTTCCGTTTGCTACAAAACCCCACACTTTCTGAAGCACTCTGCAAACCAAAACACAGCGATAGCCTTTGAAATTTGCGTTCCGGTTTAATTCTGCAGCGCAGCTCTCCTGCCAAGTAATGTGTGCAAAAAAAATGATATACTGGGGTAAAGTGTGCAAATAGATGCACGTGCAAATGAAAATAACGTCTAGAGATTCATATTATTGGGAGAAACATAAACATTAGGGAAATGCGTTGCAAAAATGTGTATATTGGGCAAAGTTTCATACAAAAGATGTATACGACCAATGACCGTTTTGCATGGGGGTTGCGTTCCTGACCCCCGCACGCATCAGCGGAGTGTATGGAAGTCCACCCTGCCCCATTATGCCCTCTTTTGTATGATCCCACCCCCTTTTCTGGCCCCATCTGGGTTGTGGCGATGCGCGCATGCGTGGTTGCTTGTTCTTTGAACACATGCAAAACAGTTGTTGCCTGCAATAGACATTTGCACTAAAATGCTGGTGGAGTTTCATGAGGACTTTAAAAATAATCATAAAATAACAGATGTGGAAATGTGTGGAGAATTTAAAGATGGGGGAAATAAGAAAATGAGAGATTTGCCCGCCCTACTCACTGCAACCCTGTTGACAGAGTAGCTAAACTGCAGCTAGGAAGCATGCTCAGAGTTTCTGCACTGGTTATCCCTTTGCTCCTGCGCCAAAGTCAAGGCGTTATTGTTGGCCAACAGAAGCCTAGAATTGTTGGAAGGGATCCGAGGGTCATCTAGTCCAACCACCTGCAATGCAGGAATATCTTTTTATTTTTAAATACTTTTTTATTGGTTTTTTCATAATTTTATGCATTTTAACATAACCATTTCAAACATTAAAGTACAAGGTTCTTTTAAACTTTCAGGCCTCCTTCCCTGCCTCCATGGGTTCCATGTTTAAGATTGAAAGACCTACACTGGCTCCCAGTACGTTTCCAAGCACAATTCAAAGTGTTGGTGCTGACCTTTAAAGTCTTAAACGGCCTCGGTCCTGTATACCTGAAGGAGCATCTCCACTTCCATCGTTCAGCCCAGACACTGAGGTCCAGCTCTGAGGGTCTTCTGGCGGTTCCCTCCCTGCGAGAAGCCAAGTTACAGGGAACCAGGCAGAGGGCCTTCTCGGTGGTGGCACCCGCCCTGTGGAATGCCCTCCCACCAGATGCCAAAGAGAAGAACAACTACCAGACTTTTAGAAGACATCTGAAGGCAGCCCTGTTTAGGGAAGCTTTTAATGTTTAATAGACTATTGTATTTTAATATTCTGTTGGAAGCTGTCCAGAGTGGCTGGGGAAACCCAGCCAGATAGGCGGGGTATAAATAATAAATAATAATAATAATAATAATAATAATAATAATAATAATTATTATTATTATTATTGCTGCATCTTTTGCCATTATCCATCTATTTTAATAATTATCGTAAGTAATTGCCACATTACAAGTGTCATTACACCCCTGCCGAAGATTTTAACCGTGTGCAGTGATCTTTTAAATAAATTGCAAATTTACTGTAGTCTTTAGAAAATACTTGATCTTCCTGGTTTCGGATCTTTCCCGTCAGTTTCGCCATCTCTGCATAGTCCATGAGTTTCACCTGCCATTCTTCTTTTGTTGGTACTCCTCCTTCCTTCCATCTCTGGGCTAGGGGCATTCCTGCCCCTGCCGCTGCAAACATAAAGTCTTTGATGTAGGAATCTCAACTCAAGCATCCATGACAGGTGGCTGGAAGGAGAGTCCACAATCTCCAGAGTCCCAAGAGAGGCTACTCCACTGCTAAACTGTTATTGTCAAAATTTTATTCCTTATGTTAGTCAGAATCTCCTTTCTTGTAACTTAGAATGGTTTGAAGAAAATCTGGTCTATATTTACAATCAGGGCTGGATTTAGGTTTGAGGAGGCCCCAAGCTACTGAAGATAATGGGGCCCTTTATATGTCCAGCTGTCCTTTGTCAACAACAAATTGTCGCTGTTTTTTGTGTTGAATATATGCCATATGGTAATTTATGGACCTAATAGGTATCTCAAGCCATTTGCACATAACAAAATATGTATTTTATCAAAGTAATTGTTGAACTGAAATTCAATTAAGAAGAAGTATATTAATAGTGGAATTTTTTGGGGGGTGGGGTCAAGAGAGTGGGGTCCTAACCTATAACTTGTTTAGCTTATACGTAAATCATTGATTAAATTAGCTTACAGTATTACATACAAAACAAGCTTGATAGGTTCAGGGAAAAATGGTGTTTGTTGTTTTTGCAATGTTTTGGAATAATAAGTTCAATGACAGCCTTGTGCAACTTTCAATACTGTGTTTGTCCACCGATCTGCTTTAGTGGATCAAAAATTAATTGAAAAGGAAAGAGCAGCTCGCAATCGGGGATTTGGGCGGGGGGGCACGTGCCCGCCTCTCCGCAGGTGTCCTGTCTCTCCCCGGGGCTCCTCTGCTTTTGCTCGGTGCGGAGTTGCAAGAACGGGATCGGACCGTCTTTTACCAACAGACCCAAGAGAACACCCAGGCGCATGCGCACTGGGATGCGTGGAGTTTCAAGGAGTGCACTTCCCAGGGCTGCCGCTTGGCGGCGGATAAGGGAAAAAAAGCAAGACAGCGCAGCGAGCGTCGGGAGCGCGCACCGGCAACGCCGTCGCCTCGGGAGCGGCGCCAGCCTAGATGGGAGTGAGGCGAGGCTTTCAACGCAGGCGCGGTGGCCAAGTGGTAAGGCGTCGGTCTCGTAAACCGAAGATCACGGGTTCGAACCCCGTCCGTGCCTCGCTTAAACCTCGTGCGGGCCGAATGCCTCTTCCCCTCGCCCCGGTGGGCGCGCCAGAGAGAATGAGAGGGAGGGGCTCATTTTTAGGGCAATTTAAGACCCGAAAGCGAAAGTTTAAAGAAGAAGAAAAAAAGAGGGAGGGAAAGGGGGCGAGGAGCCACACTGGAGGGGAATCTAGCGATCTCAACTCGACTCCGTTTCTTTCCCACGTGAAAGCAAACACGGGGAGAGCATTCACTCACCAGGGCCCTGCACCTTAATCGTACCAGGTCGGCTTTTGATTTAAGGGGTTTTCCCCACGTTAAAGGGCGATCGATCAGCCTGGTATTTGCCTTGCATTGCTGGGGTTACCGATTTCTTTTCCTAGCTCCTGCGCCTTTTAAGAGCAACCCACCACGCGCCAAGCTTTCCCCCAGGAAGCAAAGCGAGGGGGAGGAAAGGCAAGGTATATATATATATACCGTATATATATATATTAATATATATATATATATATTAAAGCTGCTGACTTGGGAGTAAGCAGGAGTCAAAAATCTAACAGTGAACTTTGCTTTTATTTATTTATTCCGGCATGTTCTAACCATCTCCACTTAAGTGCTTTTGCTGGGCTGGGAATGGCGATACTTTTTAAATGCCTTGCATTATGGAAAGAAAAGGTTCTAGTCCTCATGAAAGGCGCATCACGGCGCAATTCACAACAACGGTTTGCAGCATCCAGAAAAAACACCTGGAGCCACAAGAGGGCGTTCTTGCAGCACCAGACTTAACTGTGCTTGCAAGGCTGTCGGAAAAGAAACCGAATTTGCAGAGCAAAAAAAGAGTGAGACGTTGGGGGGGGGGGGGGGAGAAGCAACTGGCAGCTGCCTTGATTACAATTAGGGAACAGCAAGGCGCAGATGTAAATACGTAAACCAACCAGTTTCAGACTGGTTGCAAGCCTATGGTGCAAATTCCAATTCCTTAGTGCATAAGATGCTATAATGATTTGCATTGTTCTCTGACAGTGAAGGTTGATTCCTCTTCTTCTGGTCAGCCTCCTGCACAGCAGGCAGAAGTTCAACAGGTGACTCTTCATGTCTGTCTCAGAGGCCACAATAACCGCACCTGTTGAAATTCAGGCAGCGCCCTCTTTTGCAACAACTTTTGCTTTTGCAAATCAAAGCTCATGTGTGACCATTGGAGGGCAGCAAACCCATCCTGCTGTTTATTTATTTATCTCAATAAATGATTCCCAGGGCGCATTCCGCGAAGGAAATTAAAAGTGAGCGGCAGCAATAATACTGAACTAAGTAGTGCGAGCCATTGAGAAGTTTCCGCCTTGGTTTCGATTCCCAGGGATTGTTCGGAGTGTGACCTCGGATGATAAACAAGCAGTTATTGCTAATTCAACTGGCAGAATGGTTCTTTCGAATGACCTGAATGCTGATGGGAAGGCACTGTTTGGCTCAGAAGATAACTGTGTTTATGGAAAGTTTTGTTTTTAAATTGTGTATTTTAGCATATCCCACTGATGAGCTGTTTAAATGTTACTAAATGCTACTTTTTTACCTAAATGTTATTAAATGCTAGCTTTTGTAAAACATTAAAACATGCTGAGATGGTTTTAAATTTGGGAGTGTGGGGAACGACAGAGGCTTTCCACAGGGCTGCTTGTTTGTACACAAGTGGCTCAACTTGGAAATTGGGGAATATTCATAACAAAATTGCAATTCTTCGCTGCCCTGCGCCCCCCCCCCCAATTAAAAAGCATTAGTTAATGTCTTTCCTATCCATTCTGAAGGAAATCAGACCTGAGTGCTCACTGGAAGGAGAGAGCCTGAAGCTGAGGCTCCAATACTTTGGCCACCTCATGAGAAGAGAAGACTCCCTGAAAAAGACCCTGATGTTGGGAAGGATTGAGGGCACAAGGAGAAGGGGGTGACAGAGGACGAGATGGTGGGACAGTGTTCTCAAAGCTACCAGCATGAGTTTGACCAAACTCTAGGAGGCAGTGGAAGACAGGAGTGCCTGGCGTGCTCTGGTCCATGGGGTCACGAAGAGTCGGACACGACTAAACAACAACAACAAAGTTAATGTCTTGGGTTTTTTTCTATTTCCGCATTCAACTTGCCTTATTTCAGAGGAAAGATCATACTCAGTGGTCGCTTGCATCTCCACACTGCAGGGAGAGATGTCATCTGAAACCCCGGAGAGCTGCTGGCAGTCAGTGTGGACAGTACTGAACTAGATGGACCAACTGTCTGAGCTGGTACAAGGCAGCTTCCTAATATTTTCCACCCACAACAGCGCATATTATCTGATGTTCCTTGTCCCTTTGCACTGATTATTTTCCTCCCTAGCAGTTGGAATGTTCAGGCACATTCTATGACCGTACAGATTGCAGAAGCCACTGTGACATCACAGAATTTCAGCCAATGGGCGTGGAGGCCGTGCCTAATTTATGCAAAAGCTCAAAACTGGGGCTCAGAACTGGTTTTGCTTTCTTAAGAGTCATGCCACGTGATGCAATATTTAAAAAGAGGAGTGGAATTTCAGCCTATGCTACGCAGCTTCCAGGCAAGCTGCTGGAGGCTGCAGAACCTTTTTTAATAAAATGAAGTACTTTTGTAACATAAGGCAATACACAACACATAATGTGTACTCTGAAATGAAGTACGTATTTTTGTTAGATACAATGCAATACAATTAATACAAAATAATATAATATGTAATTGAACTCAGGTGTGTAAGAAGGTAATAGAATTGTAAAGTTGGAAGGGACCCTGAGGGTCATCTAGTCCAACCCCCTGCAATGACAGGCAGGATTGTGTTCCTATGCAGCGATTCTGCAACCACACCACGCAAGTGCAGAAACTAGATGCAAAACACAGCATGCTGGGCATGCACTTTAAAAGTTAAGATTCTAGTCCCTAAGACAGGTGCAGATATGCTTGAAGGACTCCTGGTAACAGAAGCAGTCCTTCAGAAGGCCCCATAATATGTTTTGAGATCAGGTGGTGGAGGAGAAGAGGCAAACAGCCATTTTTGCCCTTTCCCCCAGGCAGGAATAAAGTGTGGAAACATCAAAGTTGCGCCTGCGGTCGCTGGTTCCAGCTGCTGTTCCTACAGAACCTTCCGCGAGGCCTTTCTCCTCCTGCTCCGGAGCCCCGTGTAGCTGCGGGTGGGCGTGGTGGCAATTTCAAAATTGCATCTCCTCGTTTGCTTCTCTCCCTGCTGCAGCTGCCTGATAACGCGAGAGCCCTGGCTGTGCTGCAAAGTCTCCTCTTTCTTCCAGCGCCTATACTGCACCCCGATCCCCTTCCGGAGCATGTTGGACTGCAAGCAAGCTGGTCGGGGCAGGGACCTTACCTGCTTGCCTGTCGCCTCCCTGCGTCCCGCTTGGCAGCTCAGTTGCAGTCGGCAACGTCTGCAAGGGGCGCCGGCTTGGCGAAGCCTGGGAGCCTGTTCCTACGCTCCGGGCGCGCGGTTGCTTGTTGGTTCTTAAAGCGGTAGGGGAATATTGCAAAGTGGAGCGGGAGTGTTGGGGGAGGGAGCAGCAGCTTTTCCTCTCCCCTCCTCGTTCTTTTTCCTTTAATGCGTGAGCTCCAGTCTTTCCACGGGCGAGGAAGGGCCCCCGCTGCGCGAGGTCGCGGGGTGCTCACCAACACTCCAACTGCAGAGAGAGAAAGAGGGGGCACCCTGGCAGCGCCAGATGTGGGGCCAGAGCGCTTTTTTTGGGGGGGGGAGAAAGCAGGCAGCTGCTTCCCCAGTTCCAAAGACGCCCCCCTAAATCGGCTTTATTTTCCTATATGCCACCACCCCACCCCACCCCACCCCACAGCCAGAGCTCGTCTCCCTGCCTGGGCCAGCCTTCCCATGGCTGGCGGGCCACACCCCCCTGTCTCCGCCGACGGGGCGGGCAGAGGAGTCGCTGCCCCGCGGGGCAGCCAGGCAAGCAGGCAGGCAGACAACTCGGGGAGACTCCCTCTTGGGCGATCGGCCGCGGTAAGATTTTTTTTGGGGGGGGTCCCAGCCAAAACACACACCCCCCGCTCCCCACTGCCACCCGCCTGAGTCACGCTTTCGCCGGGGAGGAGAAGCAGCCAGGCAGCCAAGGAGGGAGGGAGGGGCGGCGGCCACGCCAGGAGGCGCCCGGTCGCCTCTTCCCCCTCCCCAGCCTCGGCCCCAGGCAGGCAGGCAGGCAGGCAGCCGGGAGATTCCCCGTGCCCCCCCCCCCCAGCCGCCGCCGCTGGCGGAATCTCTTCTGACACCCCCGCCTGTGCAACGCCGCCGGGTGAGTCCTCTCGGGGGAGCCCCTCTGGGGATTCCCCCGGGTCCCTCCTCCGCGCGGGGATCCTCGCCTGGGCTCCGGACGCCGGCAGGTGTATTTGGGGAGGGGGGAAAGAGGGGGGTGGGTGGCACCCCCTCCCACCTTCCTTCCCTCTCTCCCTTGCCTGTCTTGGTGTTATGCAATCAGAAGTGCGGGGGGGGGGAGAGACCCCCCTGGCAGCTCCCCGCCCCCTTTCCCCCCTCCTACCCCGGTGGGCTTTTGTCAGATGGGGGGGCAGGCGGGGGGAGGCGGAAGCCGCCAGCCAGCCAGACGGAGCACCGGGGTTCCCCCGGGAGCGCGCAGCAGACACTGGCGCCCGCCTGCTCGGCTGGAGAGAGAGAGAGAGAGGAGTGGGGGGGACACGCGTTGCCGTCCCCCCCCCCCCCCACCTCTCCGGAGCTTGGCTCCTTGCTCTGCCCGAGATGTGGAACTCAGGAAGCAGGTGGCTTGGCGGGGTTGGGACACGAGAGCATTTTATTATTTTATTTTTAAAGGACGGGGATGCAGAAACCAACCCCCCCCAAAAAAAATACCCACGTGGAGCCCAGGCTCTGCTGGCCTGACTCCCCACCCGCAATGGCTTGACTGTCTCCACGTGGCTGCTTTGCTTTGCAAAATACAGCGCGTCCAGCCTCCTGGAGGACAGCGATGGTGCCAGACATAGCCTGCTTTGTACGTGCTCAGACAGTTCCCTTTGGGGGCTTCGTAAGGACATATCGGAAGGAGACCCTGCTGGATCGGGGGTTGCTGGAGGGTTCCTAAGCCAGGGCGCTTGCTGGCTGGCCGGCTGGATGCAGCCCTTCTCCCCATGGGATGCCTGGAGCTGACAGCCCTGACTACCTGGGATTCAGAGGTAGACTGCACTTAAGTATGGAGGTTCCATTTATCCAGCACAAAGAGGAGCCGTTGAGGCATGAAGGGGCCTCCACCCCTCCTAAAACCCTCGCGTCTTGTGTCAATGAGTTTCACACATTAATACATAGCTGTCAACGTTTCCCATTTTATTAAGGGAAATCCCCTTATTCCGAATAGGATTCCTCGCAAGAAAAGGGAAACGTTGACAGCTTTGCATCAATAATAACAATAAGAACTTACTCTTGCCTGCCCATCAGCTGGACTGGGTGGTGCTGAGCTCTAGTTTTATGAGAGAGGTGGAAAAACTTCTCTCTGCTTTCTCCACGTGGTGTATAATTTTAGAAGCCCGTAGAATCATAGAATTGTAGAGTTGGAAGGGACCACAAGGGTCATCCAGTCGAACCCCCTGCAATACAGGAATCTTTTGCCCCACATGGGCCTCGAACCCGTGATCTTGAGGTTAAGAGTCTCATGCTCTACAAACTGAGCTATCTCACTTACCTCCCCCCTCCCTTGCAGGCTTTGAGGTGGGTGGGTTCATCACTGAAATCTCAGGTGCCGCATCTGGAAAACAAACATGCATGCCTGGCTTTTTATTCCAGAGAACCTTGGCTTTCGCCAAGGCTCCTGCTGTCAGTTTTGACTTCTGGGTGTAATCCGTGGTTTTTTAGGGTTGTTGGTTTTTAAAAAAATCGCTTGCATGCTTTGTCGTTTTTTTTGTAAAATGGTGCTGCCTTGTGACCTTTGCAGGGAGGACTGGGGGAAATATATGGTTTAAATAATAATGAATAGTATTGCGCAGAAACAGGGCAGCTAAGGTGTCAGCGGCTGCTGCAAAGCAGTAAATTAAAATAATGCATAGAACCTCCATGGATAGGCACAGTATACCCCCAGAGGGAGAATTCCACTGGGCTAGATGAGTCCTTGATCTGATCCAGTGAAGCACTTCTTAGAAATCTGTGTTCTTGAAGAAAGTTGCGGGCGCAGAGCATGGGTGAAGCCAGGATTTTTGTGGCGGGGAGGGGGGCAGGCCTTTTGTTAGGGGCAGCAGAACCTCAGTTTGCTCTCTATTTTTATTGGATTTCTACTGATTTGGGGGGGGCAGCTGCCCCTCCCTGCCCCCCTACCTGGGCTGCACTCATGGCGCTGAGTGTGTTGGGGAGGTGATGGCAGAGTGGAAGGAAAACAGCATAGGTTGGGATGGGGCCTGCCAGAAAGCACATGGTGCGCAGCTTTGCCTCAGGTAAGAAGAGGCGGGTTGTTCTGGTCCTTGGGGGATTTCAGGAGAGCCAAATTCAGAGGGCTACTCCGCAGTCGCAGCTGTGAAGCTGCTTCCATGGTCTGCCACAGGACTAGTGAGTTCTGCAGAGACTGGGGTGATCTGGATGTTCAAAGTTCCCATCAGATTGTGGCTCTTGCAGCTCATTCCTACCAGAGCTTAACCCCACCCTTGATAACAAGCATAAATCTGATCCTTCAAAGACTTTGCTATCTGGCCGTGGATGAGAGTCAGCAGACTCTGAGTAAGATCTGTGCTTGGTTGGTGGGGAGATGGGTGTGTGTGTGTCTTTCTGCACAGGGCAGGGAATTTTGCCGTCTGTCTCAGCTTGTCAGCAGGGTTGGGAAACTCTCGTAAGGGAGAAATCTAGGCAGGGAAAGAATCCAGGGGAGCGCTCTGTGAAATAAAAGTGAACTTTTGGATGCGGTGGTTCCAGAGTCGGGGTTTTGGGGGCGAGATGAGCTTACGTTTTATCCAACTGGCCCACAAAGTCCCTCTTCTGGAGCTCACGTTGGTCTGCAAAGGAACCCTGTTTTGCGGTGGCTCAGAGAGCCGAGGGTTTTCATGGAGTTTCTACAAAATACCTGTATCTTAACAAAATACCTGCATCTTAACTGGCGTAGCAAATCAGCCTTGGGTCACCTGCAGGCAGCCTGTTTCTTGAGTTCTCCTCTTGATTGCTTTGCGCAAATTCCACTTTGTGCCTTCTGCTGTTTATTGGGTATTCATTCTAATTTATTTATGGGAAGTTTATACAATGTTGCACCAAGTCCCTGTTACCCCACACTTTTTCAGTGCGTTTCCCTGCCAATTTCCTTACTGTAATATATATATATATCCAGGAGTGTTTTTCCTTTTTGGGGGGGTGAGTGGAAACAGTTTTGTTGTGCAAAAGCACCAAATCATCCACGAGCCGAGCAACCTAAATTCCTGATGTAAATAATCACTCACCCCTCGTTCTCTTGCGGGAAGGGAGCGTGGTGGCGTTTTGTGGTTCGCCTCAGGTGCCAAAATGTTTTTGGCCAGCCCTGGTCATGTGATATGAGAACTGTCCCTCTTTTTGTCTGGGGGAAATTCCTTGAGAACTCCAGCAGTCCTCATGGGCAGGAAATCAGCTGCAAGATTAACATGTGACAGGAAAAGCAGATTTAAAAAAACCACAGGCTTCTAGCAGGCCTTTCCCCATTAACGATACAGGAATTTAATTCATTACGCATTTTTTTTAGATTTACTGTATTAGTTACTTTTCTGCAGAAAATGAACTTGGAGTGACTTATGAAACCAAAGATGCAACATAGATTCGAATGAAAAATGAAACCAACCTAAAACTGAATACTGTAATATATTCAACTGTGCCCCACTCAGAATTGAACTCCAAAGGACTGGGTGAATTGAAATGTTTTCGCCTGGCACCTAAAAACATTGTGAAGGGGCCAGGAATGTCTCATAGCTTTGTGATCACTCCCCGTCCCCAAGTGCCTGCCAACTAGTTATTACCTTGGTCTGGGTCTGCTCAAGACATTTTGACACCTGAGGCAAACCACAAAATGGCACCCCCTCTCCAGCGGGGAAGAAGGGGTGAGCGAATATCTGCATCAGGAACATGGGTAGGTGGGTGGGAATAAAGATCTACATCAGGATCTGCTGTCCCTGTGGATCCTGCCGCCCGTTGCAGTCGCCTTACCTTGTCCTTACAGACAGGTGGGCCGGCCCTGACCTTGGATGGTGTTTATTAGGTAGATCTTGCCAAAAGATCGGCGCGTTCTCATTGCAAAACATTTTTGCGAGCGTTGCATAGATGCCCCGCTTCCAGTCCCTGTGTGCCTTTTTGACATCTGGAATCTTTTAAAGTATGTTACGGTTTGTGAAGGAACCGTGTGGTTGTGCAACGGTGGCTTTGCTGAATCTGTTAGAAGCAAGCTGAGAAAGTGTCTGAAGTGTCCAAAGCGTGTTGGACGAGCTTTTTCTTTTGTGGGGGTGCAGAGCTGACGGGAGGAAAGAACGCCTCTGCTTGCAACAGAATGTAAGGCAAAGGAGTTGTGGAAAATGAGCAGGTGGGTCCACAGAACTCTGGATCATCCTTTGAAGGCGTTTTTGACCCTGGAGCAGCCATCCTTTGTGTCCTCCCCTTTTGACGCTCCCAGAGCTGCCCCTCAGCTTCCCTTCTTAGCGGTTATTCGGCCTCAATGGCAGACGGCAGTCTCGTCAGTAGGCGGAGCACATCTCCTGCCGGAGGGGCAAGGCAAACCTGCCTTCTCACCTTACCTGCTCGCGCTATCTTTTGCCAGGACTTCAGTGCCGCCTCTCTGGGTTTGCCTGGGAGAAGTTGCTGGGGGGGGGCACATTGGCAGAAGAATACAGTGGTACCTCGGGTTACAGATGCTTCAGGTTACAGACGCTTCAGGTTACAGACGCTTCAGGTTACAGACTCCGCTAACCCACAAATAATGCCTCGGGTTAAGAACTTTGCTTCAGGATGAGAACAGAAATCGTGCAGTGGCCGTGCAGCGGCAGCAGGAGGCCCCATTAGCTAAAGTGGTGCTTCAGGTTAAGAACAGTTTCAGGTTAAGAACGGACCTCCAGAATGAATTAAGTGCTTAACCCGAGGTACCACTGTAAGTGTTTTGGCGTTTTATGTAGGCTTACTCAAAATGTCATTGCTCGTCTTCGCACATAAAAGGCAAATGTTTTCTGAGGTCCCAGGAATTTTCTGGCTCCCCTCCTTTGGCTCGGAGGACCTTCTTTTTTACCCCATTAGCTTAAGTGGTGCTTCAGGTTAAGAACAGTTTCAGGTTAAGAACGGACCTCCAGAATGAATGAAGTTCTTAACCTGAGGTACCACTGTATTATCATCCTGCTGTTGCTCCAGACAGCTGGATTGTGGTTTGTTTTGGCAAGCGAGACCTCCATTCTGTCTCCCCAACCAAAGAGCATGGAGTAGGAGGGGGCCAAGGGTCCCGTGGTCCCCTTCCTCGGGCCTGTTCATTTGTCTATTTATGCCTCTGTCTATGGGCAGAGTACCCAATTAGCTCATGTTCCTCTTCATAAAAAGAAGTTTCTGGTTTCTTAAGCAAACCAGAATATCACAAAACAACAACCACAACAACAGCCCGCCCATCTGGCTGGGTTTCCCAAGCCACCCTTGGCGGCTTCCAGCACATATAAAAACAAAATAGAGCGTCAAACATTTAAAATGTCCTGATACAGAGCTGCCTTCAGATGTCTTCTAAAAGTTGTGTAGTTGTTAATCTTCTTGACATCTGATGGGAGGGCATTCCACAGGGCGGGCGCCACTACCGAGAAGGCCCTCTGCCTGGTTCCCTACCTTCTCATTTGTGATAATAATTTATTATTTATACCCTGCCATTATGGCTGGGTTTCCCCAGCCACTCTGGACGGCTTCCAGCAAAATATTAAAACATAATAATTCATCAAATATTAAAAGCTTCCTTAAACAGGGCTGCCTTCAGATGTCTTCTAAAAGTCTGGTAGTTGTTTTTCCCTTTGACATCTGATGGGAGGGCTTTCCACAGGGTGGGTGCCACTACTGAGAAGGTCGTCTGCCTGGTTCCCTGTAACTTCACTTCTCACAGTGAGGGAACCGCCAGAAGGCCCTCAGCGCTGGACCTCAGTGTCCGGGCAGAACGATGGGGGTGGAGATGCTCCTTCAAGTATACTGGACCGAGGCCATTTAGGGCTTTAAAGATCAGCACCAACACTTTGAATTGTGCTCGGAAACATACTGGGAGCCAGTGAAGATCCTTTAGGACCCGTGTTATATGGTCCTGGCGGCCGCTCCCTGTCACCAGTCTAGCTGCCGCCTTCTGGCTTAGTTGTAGTTTCTGAGTTGCCTTCAAAAATAGCCCCCAAGGCATCTGAGTTCCCCAGAACTCTTCGTTTTCTTTACCATCTAGCCTGAGGAAGTGTCCTGGGGTACTCAGAAGCTTGCATGCTGTTTTGTGACTGTGTCATTGGCCTAAGAAAGGTACGGACCTGATACGGATTTTGGACGAGGATTTCATGTTTTGAGAGAGAGCCATAATGGTCCTGTGGGAAGGTAGGAGACTGGACTGATGAAACCCGACTCTGTAGGAGGCGATGGGCTTTTCCGCACCCCAGATTCTGTCAGCGTGTACATCTAAAAATGTGTGTGATGAATGTAGCAAGGAATTGTACGTACAGAACCAGCAATAAGGGTCACCTCTATGTGTTAAATTGCTTGTAACGCATGTACAAATGATTTTGTTCTTTGAAGTACATTACCAGTATGTTGGGGGGACGCGGGTGGTGCTGTGGGTTAAAGCCTCAGCGCCTAGGGCTTGCCGATCGAAAGGTCGGCGGTTCGAATCCCCGCGGCGGGGTGCGCTCCCGTTGCTCGGTCCCAGCGCCTGCCAAGCTAGCAGTTCGAAAGCACCCCCGGGTGCAAGTAGATAAATAGGGACCGCTTTCTAGCGGGAAGGTAAACGGCGTTTCTATGTGCGGCTCTGGCTCGCCAGAGCAGCGATGTCACGCTGGCCACGTGACCCGGAAGTGTCTCCGGACAGCGCTGGCCCCCAGCCTATAGAGTGAGATGGGCGCACCAACCCCAGAGTCTGTCAAGACTGGCCCGTACGGGCAGGGGTACCTTTACCTTTACCTTACCAGTATGTTGGCATATTGGATGTAGGAGAAATTAGAACCGGTTCCCATATGGAGGCAGACTCTCCTAACTGGTACTTTCTGAATCAACGTGAGAACCAAAACACAGATCCATCCTTCAAAATCCACAGTTCTCTGCAATGCAGTCCTCCAGCCAAGGAAGGGCTGCAGAAATACATACACCAGGGTAAACTGTGCATAAATATGCATACATTAGTGAAAATACCCTGCAAAAAATGCATTATGTTTGGGGAAACCACTTTGCAAAAAAAAAGAAAAGAAAAGCATATTAGGCAAAATGCAGTCAAATGTGTCTATTAGGAGAAATTTGCTCTCCGATGCTGTGACATTTTCATGAGGACTTAAAATAAATAAATCACAAACCGATGTGAAAATGTGGAAAACTGAAGACTGGAAAAACGAAACACCGAGGGAAATGAAAACTGGCGAATTTGCCCGTCTCTCCTCTCTTAATGCTGGTTGTATATGTTAAATAGGGACCCGCAGTGCGTACAGAATTGTATCCAAATAATTCTGTGTGGCATAGCAGACCTGTCCCATAATCGGCATTTGCTTTGGCTCTCTGTTCAATGTCCGTTTGGTGCACAGGGTCAGGGTCATAGATCGGCATGCTGGGGCATGTCCTGAGGCCTCACACCCCAATAGCCCCCTCCTCCCGGACAACAAACTTCCCCCCTCCTTTTCACCATTGCGGCTTGCTTGTTTACCTGCCGCTGGAGGGGATAATTGAGCCAATTCTGGCGGTGAGAAAGGCAGAGGAGCGGCTGCCATTGCCTGCTTGCTCATTGGCTTTGTCTGGTATCGAGGCAGAGGAGCCTCAGCAGTTGGCAACGATGGAAGTAAGTTAAGCACTTACTCTCTCACCCGAGGCCACCCAGAAACTTGAGAGCCAACATTCCCTTGGTATGCAAACCTGGGTTTATGACAGCAACGTGTGAATGGACTCTTGCTCAGTGCTTGCCTGTTATGTTCAAACTGTCGTGGGCTGCCTGACTTTCCGCTGTGTGATGTAGGGTTGTATATCCCCACTCAGTTAGATGCAGCGAAATGAATTGACCTAAGGCTGTTTACATACCATGACACCCCCCCGTCCCATTTTTGGGAACTGTAGTTTACCCCCTCACTGTGCTACAACTCCCAGCACCCTTAAACTACAGTTTCTGGGGGTGTTTTTGAGAAGGGGATGTGCTTTAAACATCTGGCTTGTTCACAGCCTTAGTTAGTCATGTCCATTAATTTAAGAAGAGGAAGAAGAAGAGTTTGGATTTGATATCCCGCCTTTCACTCCCTTTAAGGAGTCTCAAAGCGGCTAACATTCTCCTTTCCCTTCCTCCCCCACAACAAACACTCTGTGAGGTGAGGGGGGCTGAGAGACTTCAGAGGTGACTGGCCCAAGGTCACCCAGCAGCTGCATGTGGAGGAGCGGGGAAGCGAACCCGGTTCCCCAGATTACGAGTCCACCGCTCTTAACCACTACACCACACTGGCTCTTAAATGGGTCCTCTAGCACTGGATCTCAATGCTTTATTTATTAGAGACCTTGCCGAAAACCCACAAGCTAAGACTATATACATGGTTAGTGTGAACTGCCAAGATTCACTTTGTGGTGTAGCGGTTGGTCAGGAAGTCCGACGAGAGCTTGGGAGACCCAGGCGCAAACCCCCTTTCAGCCATGAAGCTCATTGCGTCATCGTAGGCCCATTACTCTCTCAGCCTACCTCACAAGGTGGTTGTGCAGAGAAAAGGTGGGAGGACAGATAATTTTTAATTATGTATTTAATTATGGGGTATCAGAGTTTTTAGGGGGTTAACCAGGCTGTGATAGCTGGCTTGTTGGTTTTTGAATGTCTGATGTAGATTTTTTCAATTTTGTTGTTCTGTATGGGACAATAATAAAGATTATCGTATCATATCGTAACCCCGCCTGGCACTCGGAGCTCTTTGTACGAGTGTGAAACATAAACTTATTCACCCAGCACCATCATTGCTCTTCAACGCAGGGAAAATGAGGGACTTTTGGGGGCAGATGTGTTTCTTTTGCACCACCATAATGCCCCTAAAAATCCTTATTGCTCTTGCAGTATCCTTCCGGTCGGCCGGACTCGGGTCGGCCGACTTTTCTCCAAGGCTGGAGCCACTGACGGCTTGGTGTGGAGGAAAACACCTGCGGGCCCACGGAGCTGCGTTTACCTTTGCCTTATTTTTAGCCCTGCATAAACTCCGCCGAGGAAGACCACCTGTTGATCAACGGGTTTAGTCAGTCGCAAATCCCGGGAAGACGTCTTGAGCGCCGCTGGGGGCCTCCCGGGAGCGGCTTGGCAGGGATGGGGTTGCGTTTCGCTGGAGACGGGAGCGGGAGAGCCTTGGGAACGTGTGCTTCTCGTTGGACGGGTCTCGGAGTGAATCCGAGGGCGCAGTTGTGCTGCCCCTACATGTCCCACAGCACCTGAGTCACCTGCCTCATCCAGGGCTGCTTGCGTCGCCTTTCCACACACCAGAAGGCCATTCAATAGAGCCCTGCAAGCAGCGCTAGAAACTCAGATACGGTTGCCATCAAAATTATTCAACCACCATTGCAAATCAGGTTTATTATCAAAATTTGCAGGCTTTCAGCTGTTTGCACGGAGCAAATCAAAGTTGGGTTTTCAGCTGAATTTGGGGGAACCGCTTGAACAGTGCTGAATTTTCGTATACAGTGGTACCGCGGGTTACATACGCTTCAGGTTACATATGTTTCAAGTTACACACTCTGCTAACCCAGAAATAGTGCTTCAGATTAAGAACTTTGCTTCAGGATAAGAACAGAAATCGGGCTCTGGTGGCGTGGTGGCAGCAGGAGGCCCCATTAGCTAAAGTGGTGCTTCAGGTTAAGAACAGTTTCAGGTTAAGTACGGACCTCCAGAACGAATTAAGTACTTAACCAGAGGTACCGCTGTAACTTAGTTTAGGGGACCTTCTGCCTGCAAGATGGATGTTCTGCCCGGATAGCTCAGTTGGTTAGAGCACGGTGCCGATAACGCCAAGGACAGCTGCATATTCCTGCCTTGCAGGGGGTTGGACTTGAAAGATCCCTCCTAACTCTATAATCCTATGATTCTATGACCGCTAGGCCATGGCCCTTCCCAGTTTGACAAGGGCTTTAGCCATAGTGTTTGTTTCTTTGGCGAAACAGCACTGCTTCTGTTACTCCAATTGTATTATCCGGGACTTTTGCTGGGAGTTACTGGGCGGTTAGTCCTGTCCTGAGCTTAGGAAGCGTTGATACCTGCTGGCAAGGTTCCCTTCCCGGAAAGAAAAGCGTAATTAAAAGCAACGTTTGTGTGGATTGCCATTAATCTGTTTTGAATTAATTTTATAATGAAATGATTTTAGAATGTTTTATCAATTTACTGTTGTTAGCCGCTCTGAGCCCGGCTTCGGCTGGAGAGGCCGGGATATAAATAAATTATTATTATTATTTACATAAACATTCACACTATCTGTATTAGAAAAGTGTGTAGAAGATAGAGAAAGATTACAGTGTACTTACTTTTACTTTTATGTTTTTAGGTTTGATGTTATTAGTAACTTTTTCTGTCGGGAGGTAGCAAAGTGGGTGAAAGGAGAAACAAACCAGAAGCGGAAGGTGGGGGAAGCCTAGGAGGGGAGGGAGGGAGGAATAGATAGTAGATGTTAAGGATTTGAGATGTATGTAATGAATGAAAAAGAAAAAGGAATAAAAAATGTATAAAAACATAAAATAAAAGCAACATTGTGGGCAAGTTGCCGGGATTTCTTTTGAGGACCGCTTGCTCGTCAAGCCCAATGCCAACGCCTCGTGCTTTGACTGTAGCAAGCAGATAAATATTTTGGTGTGCTAAGTTGACAGGCGGGAGGAGCCTGATAACCACTCTCCATCTTGGGCTGATTGGTGACTTTGGGAAAAAAAACAAAAACAGATACGGCAGGGAATTTGGACCTGGTTGTTGGGGCTGTGGGTGGCAGGATCATAGCTGTCAACCTTCCCCCTTTTTTTGTGGGAAATTCACTTATTCCAGCACCATTTCCCACTGCATCCTGCTGCTATCCCGGATTGTTAGATATCCTGTAGACTGTCCCCGGGACAAGTGAGGCTGCTGATTCCTTATTTTCAAATCTGAAAGTTGACAGCTATGAGCAGGACACACACTGAGATCTGGGATTGTATCTTCCAAGGCAGGGTCCTTGCTGTCACAGGGACAACAGAAGAGGCTTGCTGGATCAGACCAATGGCTCATCAAGAATCCTAGGGAAGTTTGCCTGACGCCTTCATTATGCAGTGGTACCTCGGGTTACAGACGCTTCAAGTTACAGACTCCGCCAACCCAGAAATAGTACCTCGGGTTAAGAACTTTGCTTCAGGATGAGAACAGAAATTGTGCAGCAGTGGCGCAGCGGCAGCAGGAGGCCCCATTAGCTAAATTGGTGCTTCAGGTTAAGAACAGTTTCAGCTTAAGAACGGACCTCTGGAACAAATTAAGTTCTTAACACGAGGTACCACTGTACACCTTTAGGCACCAGGCAAAAACTTTCGTTTTCAACCAGGCCTTTGGTTGATCTGATTTCCAAAATATAGGATAAAAAAACAAATAAAATAAAACCTCCATACCACAACTGTGTTTTGTGTTGTGTGGGCTCCTATGATGTAAGTAATGGCCTGCTCCCTCAAATATCACTGGTTTGCTCATTTCTATATATAGGGTGCCTACATTCTGCATGGACTGGTTGCAGGGCAACATGTGCAAATGGCTTGAGATACCTATTAGATCCATAAATTACCATATAGCATATATTCAACACAAAAAAGCGACAATTTGTTGTTGACAAAGGACAGCTGGACATATAAAGGGCCCCATTACCTTCAGTAGTTTAGGGCCTCATCAAACCTAAATCCAGCCCTGAGCATAGGCACTGTGTGTAGAAGTCATTCATTCATAGCCTTTCTCCTCCAGTTTTAAGCCATCCTAGTTGGTACCCATCACTGCCTCCTGTGAAAGTGAGTTCCGTAGTTTGATTATGTGCCATGTGAAGAAAAAAATAGTTTTGCCTGCCTTTCTTCCTCCCTCCCGACCCCACCTTTCAAGAGCTAAGGAGCAACTTTTGAGTTTAGTCCTCAGGTGTTCTTGGGCAAGGTCTTCTAAATCCAAAATCCCACTGGGAATCTGGAAGCCCTTAGGCCTGGCTCTGGCGTAGCTCAGTTGGTTAGTGTGTGGTACTCATAATGCCAAGGTTGCAGGTTCAATCCCTGTGTGGGACAGCTGCTTAATCCTGCATTGCAGAAGTTTGGACTAGAAGATCCTCAGTTTCCCTTCTGTAATGGCCGGTGGCTCTTTCTATCCCTTCTGTAATCTCTCATATGTAGTAAGGTAATAATAATAGTAATAATAATGATTTATTATTTATACCCCGCCCACTCTGGGCGACTCCCAACCGAATGTTAAAGACACAATACAGCATTAAACATTCCCTAAACTTCCCTAAAGAGGGCTGCCTTCAGAGGTCTTTTAAAAGTAAGATACAGTGGTACCTCGGGTTACATACGCTTCAGGTTACAGACTCCGCTAACCCAGAAATAGTGCTTCAGGTTAAGAACTTGGCTTCAGTATGAGTACAGAAATCGTGCTCTGGTGGCGCAGCAGCAGCAGGAGCCCCATTAGCTAAAGTGGTGCTTCAGGTTAAGAACAGTTTCAGGTTAAGTACAGACCTCCGGAATGAATTAAGTACTTAATCTGAGGTACCACTGTAGTTGTTTATTTCCTTGACATCTGATGGGAGGGCTTTCCACAGGGCAGGCGCCACTACCGAGAAGGCCCTCATTGAGGATTGTGTTTCACGAGAAAGAGGGAGACCAGGATTCCAAGATTCCTCCGTGACTCAGAATTAATCAGGAGCTCTAAATATTGTGGCTGAAAACCAGCTTTTGCTTTCCTCCTCCTACCCTCCACCCCATTTTTCTAGTCCGGGGTGTGGCTTCAAATATTTCGGGAGTTGTTGAGCCAGATGGTATTTGACTTGGCCCAAAGTAAGCTGCATTCCCCCCCCCCACGCACTCTATTATTTTAAACTCAAGTTGTCATTTCAAGGCAATAGTACATTAATCTAGTGAAGGGCTGTTAAAATATTTGACCGTGTTATTTATGGAGCCATTTTTCAGCCGTGATGGAAGATCACTGCATGGTTATGACTCTTGCTAACTGCATGCTCTCTACCATGAGGTAAGGTGAGGCAGACCCCCAAGGTGGTGGATTTGGGGCACCATTAAGGACCATTAAAGAGTTGGGAACAGATGGATCTGACCTGTAGGAGGCATCAGTCTTGCAGGTAGAGACTTGACTTCAAAACCTTTCTGCAGCCCCCCCTCCCACCGCAAAAGTTTGGGATCAGGAGGGATGCATATGGCGTGTGGTTTACAGATGAGTAAATCTACACACTTTCACTTTCTTATTTTTCAATTTCGAGCTCAGTTCTACACATTCCTGCATCAGTTTGTTCTGCATCAGCATTTTAATGCAAATTTCTCCATTATACACATTTTTGTATGTAGTTTTGCCTAGTGTACATATTTTCCCACCACATATAACTTTTGCATGCTGTTTTCATTAGTACAGTGGTACCTCGGGTTACATACACTTCACGTTACACATGCTTCAGGTTACAGACACTTCAGGTTACAGACTTCACTAACCCAGAAATAGTACCTCGGGTTAAGAACTTTGCTTCAAGATGAGAACAGAAATCGTGCTCCGGCAGCGTGGCAGCAGCAGGAGGCCCCATTAGCTAAAGTGGTACCTCAGGTTAAGAACAATTTCAAGTTAAGAACGGACCTCCAAAACGAATTAAGTACTTAACCCGAGGTACCACTGTATATGCATTAATATGCAGGCTTTACTCTAGCCAAGGCTTTTAAAATACACATTACTTACTTGGCTGGAGAAGTGAATTGCAAAATTTAGAGAAGTGCCAATTTTGAAGGATGGCGGTGTTTTCGTTTGCTACTTGTTTTGGAAAAATGTGTGTTTGGTAAGTTTGTCTTACCACTGAATTGAATTTCTCCCCCCATCCCTACTTGTGATAGGGCCTTATCTGTTGTAGCACCCTGACTTGGGAATGCTTTTCCCAGGGAAGATTGCCTGGTGCCAACTCGTATGCCATTTCAACTCAAAGGCACAGGCCTTTTGATTTGCTCAAGCCAATCACCTTCAACTGAGGCCCTCCAGATGCTTTGGACTACAACTCCCATCAGCCTCGGGCAACATGGCCGTGATAGTAGGGGGCTGATGGGAGTTGTAGTCCAAAACTACTGGACAATCTCGTGTCGGGAAGGCCAGCTTAGGCTATTGTGCTGATTCTGTTCCTTGCATTTTAATATTGTTTTCCTCTGACTTTCTTTCTTGTTTCTGCTGGTGGTGCCTTTAAGAACGAGGTATAAATAATCAAAATCGGCATGCTTTCTTGCATTGCCCTCCTGAAACTGACTCTAAGTGAGTCTACTTTATCTGTCTTTAGAAAGAAAGTGCTTGAATATCCTGTGTTTGTGTGCATGTGCGTGGCAAGGGTGTGTTTTAAGAGAATGTGTGTAAATTTATTACTCCCCTGTAAAAATGCTTTGTATACTTGGCCAATCCCTGCAAAACAGCATCTCACTTTTCCTTAAAGGTAAAGGGACCCCTGACCATTAGGTCCATTAGGACGTCCCTATTCTCATTGGATAGGGACGCAGGTGGTGCTGTGGGTTAAACCACTGGGCCTAGGACTTGCCGATCAGAAGGTCGGCGGTTCGAATCCCCACGATGGGGTGAGCTCCTGTTGCTCGGTCCCTGCTCCTGCCAACCTTGCAGTTCGAAAGCACGACAAAGTGTAAGTAGATAAATAGGTACCGCTCCGGCAGGAAGGTAAATGGCGTTTCCGTGCGCTGCTCTGGTTTGCCAGAAGCGGCTTAGTCATGCTGGCCATATGACCCGGAAGCTGTACGCCGGCTCCCTTAGCCAATAAAGCGAGATGAGCGCCGCAACCCCAGAGTCGTCCACAACTGGACCTAATGGTCAGGGGTCCCTTTACCTTTACCTATTCTCATTGGATACACACTTATGAAACTGCAGGTTATTACAATAATCCTGCTAACGTTTTTATCTGTCTGCAATTTATCTGTAAATATTTGCTTTGTAAATATTCAACAAACCATTTCCATTATTTTATATAAAGAAGTTTGTTATCTTAATTTCTTATTCTTCTGGTAAGTTTCGCCTTTCCTGCATATTCCATAAGTTTTTGTACCCATTCTTCCTTTGCTGACTGCCCTCCTTATCCAGTGATCAAGCAAGCAGAGGTGTGCAGGCGAAGTCTACAGAGTTAAGAGGGGGCAACAGTTACATAGCGTTGCCACCCATCCTAAGTAATACAGAACCATCCAGTATTTCAGTGTAAATTCCTACGTCCTGTATTGATTCAATACAGGATGCAGTTTGTCCTGTATTTCCACCCATGGGGCCTCTGTCCGCATCCAGCTGGAGGGTGATGCTGCTGAGATTTTAAATATATATCCATTGTTTAGGGGTATGTGTACCCCTGTGTAGCCCCAGAAAAAAACACTGCCCTTAACAGACTAGTTCTCAGGATTCTTCTTGACCTCTGAGCAAGGTGTTATATGGTGACAAGACCTCACTCAATCGTGCTGCAGCATTCTTTGTTAAATAGAAGTTTCTGGGGTGCCTCAGACAGGAGGAGAGGGTTTAAAAACAGCAGCAGCAGCCTTCTCTTTGTTTCACAGATGTCCCGATCCTGATTGGATACTAATAGCAAACAGCAATGTTACCTGTAGTTTAGCCTTTGGAAGCCGGAGAACAAGGCTCCAGTGTTGTGAATCTAACGGAAGAAACTTTTTTTTTAAATAGTTTCTTCTCTAGCATGGTGAATTGTCAGTTCTGTTGCCACCCCAATGGCGGCCTCATTTCCTGTCACGGTGTCTCCTGAGTCTTGGGCAGAAGTGAGCGTTTAATATGTGAAGTAGGGGTTGGAATTTAGCACGGTGATTGGTCAGTTTTGTTGTTACCACCTCTGATCGTGGCTTCCTTTCCTTTCCCCGTGTAATGCATGTTCTTTGTACTTTTGTCCATTTACTGTATTTATTTTCCCTATTTGAACTATTATTTTCCCTGTATTTGAACTATAAAATGGTGATTTTCTTGAGTCAATAAATAAATATATATATATAAATATATATTCCAATGTATATATAAATATAAATATACATAATGTATATATAATGTGTGTATAATGTGTGTATAATGTGTGTATGTGTGTGTATATATATATATATATATATTCCAATGGATGTATATATATCCATTGGAAAGCTCAGAAGGAAGCTGGCAGCCTGCAGATTGTGACGGGGCAACGGAATGGCCTTGAGGACATCTGGGGAGGTGGAAGACTGTCTTATCTCCCTCGCTCTAGACTTGAGGACTGGGAGATGCGTCAGGCCTTAATGATTAATGGCCTTCAGTAGGTTGGTTCCCTCTGGAGAGGGGGACTGATCCCAGCTGGAAGGAGCAGGAGAGTTTAATCCTCCCAGACCTTCCTCTTCCCTTTCCCCTACAAACCCGTTCCAGAATTCCTCAGCTCTCAGCTCGGGTTGGTTTGCTCAGCATTCCTGCCTCACATCTTTGGCACCCCATCAGTGTGTGATTAATACTCTGGAAGGTGCAGCAATTTCCTGAATATCCAGTGAAGGGCTGAAAAGAATCTCTTTAAAAAAATGTGTTATTTCTTTCTTCTTTTTTTAAAAAAAAATCTAGATGAAAGCGCCAATGACTTGTGTTTTCATCTTCTTTCTCGCAGCTCGGTGATTCATCCCTTTGGAATAAATACCCTGAACATCGCCAGCTTATGTTAGAATCTGAGCATGATTCTGACCGCTTGCCAGAGCAACCAGTTGCCGGTGGCTCCTTTTGCTGGGATCAGTGCTTAAATCAACCATGTGCTGTATCTGCTGGTTGCTACGAGAACTCATAAAGACATCAGAAGCATAGCTGTCAACGTTTCCCCTTTTTAAAGGGAAATTCCCTTATTCCGAATAGGATTCCTCGCAAGAAAAGGGGAAAGTTGAGAGCTATGATCAGAAGAGTCCTGCTGGATCAGGCCAGGGTCCATCTAGCTCAGCTTCCTGTTCTCTCGGTGTCCAACCAGACTCTGCCTATGAGAAACTCACAAGGAGGACCTGAACACAGGAGCCATCTCCCCTCCTGAGATTTCCAGAAATTGGTATATGGGAGAAATACTGACTCCAATTGTGGAGGCAGAGCCATCATGGTTAATAGCCATGGATTACCCTCTCCTCTGTGCATTTGTCTAATAATCCTCTTTTAATCCACTCTATGCTGCCTTGGTCAGACCACACCTGGAACGCTGCATCCAATTCTGGGTACCACAATTTAAGAAGGATGTTGACAAGTCGGAAGAGCATCATATCATACATACTGTTAGAATTCCTGCTCCGTGATTGCAGTCATGGGATTGTTGTCTTTCACATGACGGTGTATGTTGTGACTCCACAGAGTGGGAAATGACGGAGACAGGATGTTTGTGTTACTATGAAGTGGGACTATTGTCCTTTGTTCTTTTTCTCTTTGCTGTCTGATGCTAGAGAGAGAGGGAGCCATGTTGCAGTGCTCTGTGTGTGTTTATATGTAAATAAAGTAGATTAGCCAAAATGCTGAGTTGCCGAGGTCTGTTATGCAAGCTGTGAAGACTCTGCGGATCCCTAAGTGTGCCAGTGTCTATTGACATTGGTCGCTGTGATGTTCAGGCTGAAGAAAGCTTATGAAGCTCCCAAACAATCGACCAGGAGGGAGAGAACATGCCAGTTGGGCATGTGTCTCTGCCAGAGTCCTACTTGAGTGTAGGACGAGCTCCTAACATCACAGAAGGAGGCAGTCTACAACAGAAATCCTGTCTGCCAGGATACCTGACAATGGCCAGTGATTGCTTTACTTTGGCAGCCTGGCCATTTTTTTGTGATGGTAAATATGACACTGGGGAGGCTTTCCCATTTCCTTCCTCCGTGCAGAGAAACATTTGAGGTTAATTTGGGAGAGTCAAAATGGTTTCAGAAATGCTATCTTGTACTATTTCAGACACGTGGTTTATATACTTATGTATGTGGTTGCCTTGTAAATTTATGAACATTTAATTTATATATTTGAGACCCTAAAGTCTTATAACACACCCAAATTGGTCGCCATCACTGTCCCCTGTGGGGGTCAGTTCCATAGTTTAAGTATGCACTGCATGAATAAATACTTTTTTCTTTCCCCAATCCTCCAACATTCAGCATTGGCACTGGACATGTTATGAGAGAGGGAGGAAGACTTTTGTCTGTCTGCTTTTTCTGGAACGCTGCCCTTGCTGCCCTGCACTCCTGGCCCAGTCAGGAGAGAGAGAAGCCCATCCTCTTTGGAAGGCATGGGGATGCAGGTCAGAGAGAACAGCCTGCTTCTCTGGAGTATCTGGATGAATGAAGCCCTGAATTTTCTCACATGGTTTAGCTGTTGCCCAGTTGACTTGGCTTGCTGCGAGTGGTGGCGATTCCATCAGTGTTGGTGGGATCTGGTGGGGTGAAAGGCAAGGAGGCCAAACGGGAGGTGGAGACGAAGCAGGATGCTGAATTAGATGGGCCCTTGTTCTAATCCAGCCAGCTCTTCTGATGCTCTTGGGAGCCTAAGGTGCAGTTGTGCATTAGGTAAAGGTAAAGGGGCCCCTGACCGTTAGGTCCAGTTGTGGCCGACTCTTGGGGTTGCGGCGCTCATCTTGCTTTATTGGCCAAGGGAGCCGGCGTACAGCTTCTGGGTCACATGGCCAGCATGACTAAGCCGAACCAGAGCAGTGCATGGAAACGCCGTTTGCCTTCCCGCTGGAGTGGTACCTATTTATCTACTTACACTTTGACACACTTTCGAACTGCTAGGTTGGCAGGAGCAGGGACAGAACAACGGGAGTTCACCCCGTCACACAATATAAAAGCAATAGCATTGGAGGGAGAGCTTGCTAAACAAAAGTGGCAGCTGCACACACCGTTTCCCGCAGCAGCGTGTGCTGTGACCCAGCCGTGGAGGAAACGGAGCATAGCCTGAAATGCCAAATGCTCCGGGAAGGTCCTGTGGAATGCAGGCATTGTCTAAATGCCTGGCGCATTCATCTTTGCTGCCGTTTGGCGCATTCAGGAACGCCCTGCCCTGGGAGTTTCTGGGTGATGACACCCTCGGGGAAAAGCAGGTAGATGGCTTAGCAAACGCTCCAAGTGCTCTTGATCTTTGAAATCCATTAAGAAGCAAACACAGGACAACAGCCCAAGTGGTCTGGGAGCCTTGCCATAGCCGAGAGCTGAGCTGACTGCAGGCCAAAATACATGATGCGTTTTGCTCCGAACCTGACGGCAGGCCTGGGAATAAACACCATCGAACAAGCCGGGACTTTCTTTGTAGTAAGTACCGTCTGAATGAGTTTATTATTTCGGTCACAGACCAGTTTCAGCTCACATACAATATCAAGGAAGTCATAAAACACGTTAGGGATACATTTGAATTTGCAATTAGGTATAACAGGGACGAAACAGATACAGTGGTACCTCTAGATACGAATGGGATCCGTTTTGGAGCCCCGTTCGCATCTAGAGGTAAACGTAACTAGCGACGGTGCGTCTGCACATGCGTGCGTCGCTTTTTGATGCTTCTGCGCATGCGCGTGATGTCATTTTGAGCGTCTGCGCATGCGCAAGCGGCGAAACCCGGAAGTAAAGTGCTCCATTACTTCCGGGTTGCCGAGGAGTGCAACTTGAACGCGCTCAACTCGAAGCATATTTAACCCGAGGTATGACTGTATAGCAACAGTTTAAAAATTAAAACTTAGTCACTAAAATATAATCTAAAATTATCGTTTAAGGTCTTAATCATTATGATAGCACAGCTTGTTCCCTAAGTTTTATGGCAAATGCACAGAATTTGGCTACCCTTAACGCGATCTCAGGATCCTTGTCCTCTACCAGGAATTTTAGACATTGAAGTTCGTATTCATTTGGAGATTTTTGCATAGCAGGTGTAATAAACACTGAGGTTATATCCCCGTAGAAACGGTAGCGTAACAAGGCATGAGAGACGGTTTCTACCTCCATTCTTTATAGTAAGTACCGTATTGGCTCGAATATAAGCCGCACCCACAAATAAGCCGCACCTTTAAAATTAGGGGGGGGGGGGGGAGAGAAGACTACCCAAAAAGTTACAATTGCTAAAATTGCAAATTGCTACTCAATTGCTACAATTCCACAGGCACTCACACCCTTAAATGGGAAATGTATAAGAAAATCCTACTGGTACTAGAGAGGACCCACAAGTGGGTTAAACAGTCTCAAGCTTGCAAATCGGCAATAAAACATTTTTTGTTCCGTTTTACTGCATGTTTCAGCAGCGACATCATAAAAGCCAATTTTTGTAAGGTCGCGAATTTAAGTTGCACTTTAACTTTTCACGGTTGGAATTTGGGAAAATAGTGCGACTTATATTCAGGCCAATATGTTAATATGTACAGCAGGGCTGAGGAAGCTTTCCCAGCCTGAAGGCTGCATTGCCTAGTGGGCAGTCCACTGGGGGCATAATGCCCCTGGTTTGCGGAGCTAGAGGTTAAAGTGGCAGAATGATGGCTGTGACCCTTACCCAGGACCGGATTTAGGTTTGATGAGGCCCTAAGCTACTGAAGGCGATGGGGCCCTTTATATGTCCAGCTGTCCTTTGTCAACATCAAATGTTTTTTTGTGTTGAATATATGCTATATGGTAATTTATGGACCTACTAGGTATCTCAAGCCATTTGCACATGTTGCCCTGCAACCAGTCCATGCAGAATGTAGGCACCCTATATATAGAAATGAGCAAACCAGTGATATTTTAGGGAGCAAGCTAGCAGGCGGGGGGGCCCATGACTTACATCATAGGAGCAACACAAAACACTGTTGCTGTATGTAGGTTTTATTTAATTTGCGTTTTATCTTCTATTTTGGGAATGTACATCCAGTTTCTTTCCCCTTTAAATTTTTTGGGGGCCCCCAAGAGAGTGGGGCCCTAAGCTATAGCTTGTTTAGCTTATACATAAATCTGGCACTGCCCTTACCTTGGCACGGGAATCTGCACTGAAGACATGCAAAGCTTTGAAGGGATTGGGGGGGCCCAGGGAATTCAATTCTGTTCTGATTTAAAGACGAGCCATCCTTTGAAAGTCACACAAGTTCTGCAGTGCAACTCTACAGCCAGAGAATGTTTACGAGGATGCAAATATTTTGGGGAAAGTGTAAATAGACATGCATGCGTCAGTGAAAATAGCATTTGCATTAGGAGAAAATGCTTGTGTCTTTTTTTGTTGCGCTGTAGTGCAAAGCTGCCCCCGACGGCAGTAATGCAGAAATGTTGGGGGGAACATTGCAGAAGAAGCAATAAAGCCTAGAAGATGCATGGACAGCCCAGAATAAATTTACCATTAAAGGTAAAGGGGCCCCTGACCATTAGGTCCAGTCGCGGCCGACTCTGGGGTTGTGGTGCTCATCTCACTTTATTGGCCGGGGGAGCCAGCCTACAGCTTCCGGGTCATGTGGCCAGCTTGACTAAGCCGCTTCTGGTGAACCAGAGCAGCGCACGGAAACGCCGTTTACATTCCCGCTGGAGTGGTACCTATTTATCTACTTGCACTGGCCTGCTTTCGAATTGCTAGGTTGGCAGGAGCAGGGACCAAGCAACGGGAGCTCACCCCATTGCGGGGATTCGAACCGCCAACCTTCTGATCAGCAAGTCCTAGGCTCTGTGGTTTAACCCACAGCGCCACCCGCGCCCCAAAATTTACCATTAATGCACTATTATTGCATCTTTGACATGTTGCAGGACACATGCACACACCAGTCTGGAGTATTGCTGGGTGAGAACTGGTTTTCAACATCGTGATATATCACCAGCTAAACATCCCAATATACCAATATATCACAATGTCTGAAATAAGGATGGAGCTGTGCAGAGACAGTAGTTGGCTTAACGGTTTCCCCCCCAATTCTGGTTTTTGCATAGCACACACATGCAAACATATCATGAGTTGGGATATATTGCCAGGTCAAATTTTTTGAAACTGATATCACGCTGTGGACTTCAAACCGGTTTGGGACGATTTAGCGTTATATCACCCAACCCTAGTCTGGAGGGACCTTCAGACTTGTAGATCAGCCTTGCCCACCATCTAGGGCAGGCATAGGCAAACTCGGCCCTCCAGATGTTTTGGGACTACAATTCCCATCATCCCTGACCACTGGTCCTGTTAGCTAGGGATCATGGGAGTTGTAGTCCCAAAACATCTGGAGGGCCGAGTTTGCCTATGCCTGATCTAGGGAGTCCAGGGTCATGTTCTTCAACCGTGTGCACCCACATCTTGGTGAACCCCAGCTCCCATCCATCCCAGTCCAGCGTGGCCAACAGAGAGGGCTGATGGGAGTTGGAGTCCAGTGACTTCTGGAGGTTGCCTTGGTCCCATTTTAGCAGCTGCATTTTATAGTGGCTACATAGCACAAATAACAAGGCAGACTTCAGACTTTGCTTTGGCTGGCTTTCCCGAGCCTCCCTGTCTCCCCCCCTCCCATTTCATTCACTGCTAAGGGCATTGTTGAAAAGGGAAATATTTTCACCCTAATCAGCAGTAAACAAGAGTGATAAGGAACTGGTGCACACTGAGGATTTGGGCACAGTTTGGAAGGGCCCAGCGGCTTTGCTTGTTTGCTTCTAGACTTTGCACCGCACCTCTTCAGTTCCACATTCGCATCCCTGGCACAGCTTACAAGCATAGGATACTATGCTATTAAATGATAATACTAAAATAAAATGATAGCAGTAACAATATTAATTACATTCATATCCCAGCCGCCTTCCCAACGGAGCCCAGAGCAGTAAACACACTATCTTTCTGGATAGCTCAGTCGGTAGAACATGAGACTCTTATTTATTTCAGGGTTGTGGGTTCGAGTCCCATGTTGGACAAAAAAATAATAATTCCTGCATTGCAGGGGGTTGGGATAGGTGACCCATGTGGTCCCTTCCGTCTCTACAATTCTGTGATTCTAATTAAAACATCTAAAGACAATTGCAATGCAGAAACAGACTGGGAAAGATCTCCACTTAGAGAGGCTTGTTGGAGAGGAAGGTCTTCAGTAGGTGCCGTAAAGACATTGGAGGAGACAACACAGGGCTGTCACATGGAAGATGAAGCAGGCTTGTGTTCTCCTGCCCTGGAGGGTAGGATGTAAACCAATGGCTTCAAGTTACAAGATTTTTGGGACTACAATTCCCATCATCCCTGACCACTGGTCCTGTTAGCTAGGGATCATGGGAGTTGTAGTCCCAAAACATCTGGAGGGCCGAGTTTGCCTATGCCTGTTCTGAATCCACTTGGAGGACTCAGTCCCTGCTTGTGGGCTTCCCTAGGGGGCAATCTTGTTGGCCACTGTTAAGAACAGGATGAGGGCCCCCTGTTTGGCCTGATCCAGCAGGCTCTTCTCACGTTCTTCCAAAAATAAAATAAAAGAAATGCCATCTGCTTCAGCTTGTTCTGCATCTTGCCTGGCTTCAGCATTGCCCGATCATCTTTCTAATTAACTGCCCTGTTCTGTTCAGCGCTCGTAATTACTAACGTAAATTAGCTCCTCCGCTCTGCGGAATGCGGGCGGCGGCAGATAAACACTTCAAATTCGGGCCGCTGCTCAATAAACCGTTCTTGCCTCGTGCCAAATGGTTGCCTTAAGCATGGGCTGGATCTGTGCACATGCGATACCTAAAAGAGAAGTATTGGCAGCAGTTTGACTTGGTCGAGAGATGGATGCCAGCGGTGTCCTCAGGCTCCACCCCTGGCCTTGACTATCTTCTTTACCTCTTCTGGTTCTGGAAGACTGGCAGGGAGGGAAGCTGGTTGCCGCAGAAGGGGGAGACCCATTGACTTCTTTAGCAGCCTGCCTAATCTCTGCCTCTTGGCCCTGCTCCTCTCCAGCCTCTGCTTCTGCCTCGGATTCTGGACTGCTCTCTGCCACAGGCTCTCCCTGCTCACTGAGCCCTGTTGCCCTTTCAACTTCTGACACCTCGCTCTTCCCAGGGTTCTCTCTCTTCTCCCTCTGACCACTCATTGTCATCCCACTCCCAATCCCTGGGCTCTGAGCCTTCTTAAGGCAGTGGTTCTCAACCTGTGGGTCCCCAGATGTTGTTGGACTACAACTCCCATGATCCCTGAGCTCTGGCCTTGCTCGCTAGGGGTGATGGGAGTTGTAGTTCAACAACATCTGGGGACCCACAGGTTGAGAAAGGCTACCTTAGGGGTTCCCCAGCTGGTTCCTCCCACTATTCGTCTGTACCCAACCAGTCTATGCCAGTCCCCGGCCTGGAAAAAGACTCTCAACATTGCCATGATGTACTTGATGTCTAGGGACGCGGGTGGCGCTGTGGGTTAATCCACAGAGCCTAGGACTTGCCGATCAGAAGGTTGGCTGTTCGAATCCCTGTGATGGGGTGAGCTCCCATTGCTCGGTCCCTGCTCCTGCCAACCTAGCAGTTTGAAAGCACGTCAAAGTGCAAGTAACTAGGTACCGCTCTGGCAGGAAGGTAAACGGCGTTTCCGTGCGCTGCTCTGGTTCGCCAGAAGTGGCTTAGTCATGCTGGCCACACGACCCGGAAACTGTACGCCGGCTCCCTCGGCCAATAAAGCGAGATGAGTGCCGCAACCCCAGAGTCGGTCACGACTGGACCTAATGGTCAGGGGTCCCTTTACCTTTTTTAAACTTGATGTCTATCTGTTCTGGTGGGCTCCAAAAGCCCCCTAACTCCTTGTAGTACTTTTGGGCTGTGTGTAGTACTTTTTAGGGTATGGGAAACTGCGTCCCGGGTGCCCAAGTGCCTGGGCCAGCGCTGCAGCTTCTCTTTTGTGTGTGTGTGTGTGTGTGTGTGTGTGTGTGGAACGGAACGTCACTTTGGTTCTAGCCTGGAGCCAGAGCAGTCGGCCTACACAAGGACACTTCTGTCTTCGCTTAAACAAAACCGCCTTTGCAGCAAGGAGCCGCGCAGTTTGCGGTGGGATCCTGTACAGCCAAAACATCTGCTCATCTGGCAGACGTCGAGAGCCAGCCGAGGCCAGAAGCTTTGTAGAACAAATATGCAAGCAAATTCCATATTTATTCTCTCGCTGCCCAGGGGCGGGGAGAGCAGGGGAGCCAAGCAATTTGCCTTTGTTACGGCTCACGAAGAGAGCTCAGCATTAGGCGGCGGTAAGCGAGGATTTCCTGAAAACCACGACAAAGGCCACAAGCAATGACCCACTATTTGTCTTATTATTGCGGTGTTGTGTCTCTTAGTCCTTCCAGTTGTGTCTGCATTGAGGAAAGAGATTCCACCGAAATATTAGGAAGACCTTCAACAGATTACGATGCCGTCCACAGATAAATGGAATGGATCAAAATTCTAGCTGTAGGCTACCATTGGTAACATATAAACCTACTTCAATGGTGTTTGGAATGAGTCTCCAAAGACTATACACTGGTACCTCGGGTTACATACGCTTCAGGTTACATATGCTTCAGGTTACAGACTCCGCTAACCCAAAAATAGTGCTTCAGGTTAAGAACTTTGCTTCAGGATGAGAACAGAAATTGGGCTCCGGGAGCAGCAGGAAGCCCCATTAGCTAAAGTGGTGCTTCAGGTTAAGAACAGTTTCAGGTTAAGAATGGACTTCCGGAACGAATTAAGTACTTAACCCGAGGTACCACTGTATTAAGTTATTGACAATCGTGTATTAGGATAAGAATATACACATCTGTATAAATGGAGGGTAATAGAACAGTATTCTTTTTTTGTGCATTCTCACTTCCCCCCCTTGCTCATATCTTTTTATAAATGCAATCCTCATAATATTATTAATAAACAGATGACCCTGGGGACCCCCCCTTCCAACTCTTACAATTCTATGACAAGTAGCAGCTGTCCAGGGGTTCTGGAAGGAGTCTCTCAATCCTACCTGGAGACAGATTGAACCTGGAACCACTGCTGCTGAACTTTGCTCCTTTCCCAGCTTGCTGGGTGCAAAAGGGTTACAAGATGGATCTGGTCATTATATGGCAGCAAAAGAAAAAGAAATTGACCCCTGGACGGTTAAGTCCAGTCAAAGGCGACTATGGGGTTGCTATTGACCCAGGCCCTGTCTGCGCGACACCTTTAAAGCAGTGTCACACCGCTTTGAACAGTCCTCCCCAAATAATCCTGGGAGCTGTTAAGGGTGCTGATAGTTCATAGGAGAGCCCTCTTCATCTCCCAGAGCTGCGTTTTCCCTGGTGGTTTTAACAAATCAGCCCTTCTTCCCAGGGAACTCTGGGAACCATAGTTCTCTTAACAACTCTTAGCACCTTAAAACTACAGTGCCCAGGATTCTCTGGTGGGAAATCATGGTGGTTTGAAGTGGTACGACGCTGCTTTAAGCATGTAAAGGTAAAGGACTCCTGGACGGTCAAGTCCAGTCAAAGGCGACTATGGGGTTGCGGCGCTCATCTCACTTTCAGGCCAAGGGAGCTGGCGCTTGTCCGCAGACAGCTTGCCGGGTCGTGTGGCCAGCAGGACTAAACCGCTTCTGGCGCAACGGGACACTGTGACAGAAACCAGAGCGCACAGAAATGCTGTTTAGCTTCCCGCTGCAGTGGTACCCATTTATCTACTTGCACTTGGTGTGCTTTAGAACTGCTAGGTTGGCAGGAGCTGGGACAGAGCAACGGGAGCTCACCCCGTCATGGGGATTCGAACTGCGAACTTTCTGATTGGCAAGCACAAGAAGCTTGATGGCAGCACGTCTTGCAAGAGTGGGGGGGATCCCACCTAATTCCTCCCTTGATGCTGCCAGATTCCAGCTCCCAGCAGCCCAGCCCATCACCATGGAGTCCAGTAACAGTTGGTGGGCTCCATGTTGCAGAGACTGTGGAGAGGCGTAAGTTCAGGGCTGGGGACATTTGGCCCTTCATTGGCTATGATCTCCCATCATCCCATTGGCCATGTTGGTTGGGGCTGATGGGAGTTGGGAGTCCAACAATCTCTGGAAGCTCAGGGTTCCCCAGCCTTTTGCGAAGTCACTCAGACCCCTCCCAAGTGGCCATGAATAGTGTGAGCCTACCTCGTGGGGCTCTTTCTCAAACCCATGATTTGAGCAAGGCGAATGGGTGATAGAAAAGATTCAGCACAGTCTTCATCTGAGGTTGCTCTCATTGATCAACAAGCAACTGGAACTTTTTTTAAAAAATCTGGCTGGGAAAACCTGTTCCCTCTTCTACAGCTTGTGATGCAATCCTTAATAACCCTAAAATGGTTGGGTTTTTTTGCAAGGTGGGGGAACAAGAACATTGTGGTTTTTTGTAAACTGAAGAATGTATTTTGTATAGTTAAGTTTTTGCTTCTAGCTTCAGTACGTTGTATTCTTATTTTATTGCTATGGCTAGTGGCTGATGCAAATAAAAGGTTCTTCTGATTCTGATTCCAAATTGTTTTTTAAAAGCACACACAGAGAGACCCAAGTCCTAAGAAAAAAAAAAATCTTTAATTTTCACTTTATGGAAATACATCCCCCGCCCCCATATTCTCATTTCCATGATACAAAAATGTTAAATATCAAACCAAGTTTATGAAATCTACCAAAGCAGATCTTTTGTTTTGTATTTTAAACTAAGGCTGGTTAATGTCGCAGGTTTCCATTTGTACAACCCACAAAGTTAAGGGGAAAAGGGAGCAGGAAAAGGATGACCCCCCCTCCCACCTCTATATAACACTCAAATACTTCCCGAATGAAAGGTGAGGTTGAGGGAAATAGTGGGCCCCCCCTAAAAAAAAAGACAAGACAAAGGATGTTAATTTAAGGGGCTGGGGGAGAAAAAGGGGTGGGTGGGGGTACAGATCGTAGAAAGAGAGGAATGAAAGGGAGTCAAGTGGCTGAAAGCATTTTCTTACTGGCCAAGTAGCAACAACAGGTGAAAATCTGGACTAAAGACAACTTGCGTATAAACCGCCCCCCGCCCCCCCCCCCCTTGATGGAGCAGCGGAGCAAAGTTACAACACACACAGGTTCTTCTTTTTGCGAATTTCACAGGGTACATGCCGCTGAAAGGTGATCAATACCAAACACTCAGTCTTCTAACATTTACGACGAGCAAAAAGTAAGATTTCAGGTTAAGCAACAAAACCGACGTGTTACACGCACACATGTACGAAGGTGGGGGAGTGGCGGCAGCGATGATTGTTCCATAGGGGTTTTTTAATTAAAAAAAATTAAACTGATTGCTGAGAGACATCCTGCTTTTTATTTGTGTATATTATATAAACGCGCCCCCCCCCACTTCGTTTTAAAATAAAGGGCAGCCCGGCTGAGGTGCGAGGGGCTGCAGATTCGTCCGAACCGGGAGTCTGCTTCGCGCTGGTGTCGTAGCCGGATGCTACCATGTGTCTGGAACGTCGAAAAGCCGGGTGGGCTGGGCCTGGAGGTCTTCTGGAGGAAAGCACATGACACAGTGGTTATGGAGAGCATCCTAACAGCTGGGATAGCTCAGATGACAAGAGCACGAGATTCTTAATCTCATGGTTGTCAAGTTCGAGTCCAGAGTTGGGCAAAAGATTCCTGTATTGCAGGGAGTTGGACTAGATCAGCCTTTCTCAACCTGTGGGTCCCCAGATGTAGTTGAACTACAACTCCCATCACCCCTAGCTAGCAGAAGAAGAAGAGAAGAGTTTGGATTTGATATCCCGCTTTATCACTACCCGAAGGAGTCTCAAAGCGGCTAACATTCTCATTTTCCCTTCCTCCCCCACAACAAACACTCTGTGAGGTGAGTGGGGCTGAGAGACTTCAGAGAAGTGTGACTGGCCCAAGGTCACCCAGCAGCTGCAAGTGGAGGAGCGGGGAAGCGAACCAGGTTCACCAGATTACGAGTCAACTGCTCTTAACCACTACACCACACTGGCTCAGGGATGATGGGAGTTGTAGTCCAACAACATCTGGGGACCCACAGGTTGAGAACCGCTGGACTAGATGATCCTCGTGGCCCCTTCGAACGACAATTCTATGGTCTCGTGTGTCAAAGCAAAAGAGCAGATTCTGCTCATGCGTGTGAAGGGATCCCGAGTAAGGACCAAGGCCAGGGAGCGCATGGACCGTCAGAAGACTCTGTCAAGTCTTTGCATTATAAAATAATAAGTGGCACCTCGGTTTCCGAATGTAATCTGTTCCGGAAGACTGTTTGACTTCTGAAACGTTTGAAAACCAAGGCGCAAAGGGTGGTTTGCAAATTGAACTGAGAAAATTGAGAAAATCTCAGTGGAAGCCGTTTGAAAATGGAAGCATTTACTTCTGGGTTTATGGCGTCTGGGTTCCGAAATGTTTGTCAACGGAGACGTTTGAAAACCGAGGTACCACTCTATTTTTTTTAGTGCTTACATTGCAAGCTGCTTTGGGAGCCTTGGCAAGCAGGTGGTATATAGACCCAATAAATAAATAAAGCTGAGTCTCAAACAACATAATTTGGAAGGGTGTCAGGGCCTCATTTAGCCAAAAAGCGGCACAGAAATAAACTTTAATGTGAGGTTACGGACCAAGGTTGGCTTTGGCTGTGGGAGGCAGCAGAAGACAGGAGTGCCTGGCATGCTCTGGTCCATGGGGTCATGAAGAGTCGGACACGACTAAATGAATCAACAACAAGAACAAACTTGTGTCTTTGCTAAAGTGAAATTACTGCTGCTGGCTTATTGTAGCGGCCGGCCACAAATGCACAGCTGTCAAATGCTACGGCAGACTAAGAAGCAGCTCTAGCACCAGTGTGTTTTTCTCCCCCCCCATCCAGCCCTACCAAACCGGCAGAGCCAAGCTCACCCCACAAGCACCACCCACTAAACCTAAATCCATGCAGGGCTCAATCAAGCTCTCTGCGGCACCAGACTTGCTGATTTATCAACACACCTACGTATTCCACCTACCTGCTGGGGCATGTTCCCTTTTGGCTTTCTTGAACTTCTTGGCTTTTTTCTTCCCCTCTTCCAAGGGCTCCGCAAAGGAGTCTGGGGCATCCTCCTGCATTTCGCTCTCTTCCACGTCGTCACAGCCGCTCTCCTCTTGAATGGGGCTCATGCTTCTCTTCCCCACGGTGCTGGTAGCTGAAAAACTGGGGAGGGAAAGAGAGAAAAGAGGACATTCTCAGGTTCTCATGCAGAAGTCTGCTTTTGCCGCCTCCTCCCCCAACACCCAAATCCCTTTTCCTTCTGTTTTGTTTCTTTATATATAATTTTTATTAAATTTTCTGTTTTACAATTTAAAATACTCATTTTACATCCTTAAAATACCGACTTATTTCCCTTCTTCTCTTTCCATGTTGCATTTTACATACCATAAATCCCTGCATATTTTACAAAAACTAAACCATTCAGTATTCCATTATATCAAAAGTTATTTAAACTGTTGAATTCATCTTAATGCTGCCAGCGTTTTCAGCTATACACAATTATTTCCCATATATTTAATAGATGTTTTCCAGTCTTCTTTAAACGTATGTTTAAATCTGTAACATGGCTCCTTATATTTTCCATTGATTTCAATTTGGGTTCCCTCCCTGTAAAGTACAGCAATTCCCTTTTAGGTGCCCACTGTCTATCCATATTAACTCTCTTAAGTGTAATAGCCTTGACAGGAGATAGCAGTTTTCCTTTCCAGCAGGTTTTTATATTTCTCCCTAAATCCCTTTTCCTTATGTGTCATGTAAGGACATATTTCTAAGCCATTCTGGGAGCCCTTTCAGCTGAAGAATGGGATGAAAATGTTTCAAATAAAATCAGTGATTCTTGCACAGAGTTACCAATTGAACAAGATGGGATGAATTCAATGCACTGGCTTTGAGGTTTTTTTTTCTCCCTACAGTCAAGCTTTGTGAAATAAATAAAACAGGAGAATGTTCACATGACCTTTGTTCCAAAACAGCCACGCTGGTTGCTGGTTCATTCACAGGCTTAGTTCAAGGTGCTCACATTAAGTGTTTAAAGCCTTAAATGGCTCAGGTCTCAGATATCTGAAAGGTTGCATCCTTCCCTACAGGCCGTCTCAGGTATCAAGACTGGCAGAGGGGGACCACTTGGGAGTTCTGACACCCCTGGAATTTTGGGAGGTGGCGGCTCAGGATACGGCATTCCTCTGTGGGAACCCCTAATCTGCAGAAACCCCGCCCCTGCAAAGGTGTGTCGAGCCTCTTCATTGGACAGCTTCCACTGAGTGCTGAAGACACACCCCTTTACCCTGACAGCTATACAGTGGTACCTCGGGTTAAGAACCTAATTTGTTTCAGAGGTCTGTTCTTAACCTGAAACTGTTCTTAACCTGAAGCACCACTTTAGCTAATGGGGCCTCCCGCTGCTGCTGGAGCATGATTTCTGTTCTCATCCTGAAGCAAAGTTCTTAACCCGAGGTAATATTTCTGGGTTAGCGGAGTCTGTAACCTGAAGCGTATGTAACCCAGGGTACCACAGTAGTAGTAGTAGTAGTAATAATAATAATAATAATAACAATAATAAAATATTTCTACCCCGCCCATCTGGCTGGGTTTCCCCAGCCACTCTGGGCAGCTTTCAACAGAACATTAAAAACAGAATAAAACTTTAAAAACTTCCCTAATCAGGGCTGCCTTCACATGTCTTCTAAAAGTCAGATAGTTGTTTATTTCCTTGACATCTGATGGGAGGGAACCACCACCGAGAAGGCCCTCTGCCTGGTTCCCAGTAACCTCATTTCTCGCAGGGAGGGAACCGTCAGAAGGCCCTCGGCGCTGGACATCAGCTTAGACATTTTGCTTCGGGGAACCCGCCTCTCTTGTTCTACGTGAAACAGTTTGACCCGTTTTATAACTGCAACGGCTGTATCTGTTTTTATAACATTGTTGTAATCTGCCCTGGAACCTTATTGTAGAATGGATCATCTAATTGCAACCGCAGGAGAATCTCAACTAAAGAGCCCATGACAGATGGCCACCCAACCTCTGCTCAAAATCCTCTGAGGAAGGAGGAGAGCTCACCACCTCCGGAGGGAATCAAACAGCTCTTACTGCCAGAAAGCTCTCCCTGCTGTTTAGTCGTAATCTCCTTTCTTGTAACTTGAAAGCCACGGGTTCGAGTCCTACCCTTCATGCCGAAGGGCGGGTGTGAAATCTTACAAATGGGGATACCTGGGTATCTTCGAAATGCATGGAAAAGTGATTCTCTCTCACCTGTCTTTTAAAAGTGCAGACAGTGAAAAAAGTGCCTCTCACCTGTTCGGGTTGTAGTACCGGTTTTGAAGCACGTATGGAGCGGCCTGTGTTTTCAGCCGCTTTCCCTCCATCTCCTTCCAACCATCTTCCGTCCATTTCCTCTTGCCCTGCCTCTTCTCCTCATGCTTCTTCTCCACGTATTCTGCATAGGTCTGGATTCTGTAGCTTTCGGCGTACTTGCTGGTGTTCACGGCTGCAGGATGCAACGGGGCAGCTAGTTAAGAAGAGTTTGGATTTGATATCCCGCTTTATCACTACCCTAAGGAGTCTCAAAGCGGCTAACATTCTCCTTTCCCTTCCTCCCCCACAACAAACACTCTGTGAGGTGAGTGGGGCTGAGAGACTTCAGAGAAGTGTGACTAGCCCAAGGTCACCCAGCAGCTGCATATGGAGGAGCAGGGAAGCGAACCCGGTTCACCAGATTACGAGTCCACCACTCTTAACCACTACACCACACTGGCTTTGAAGCAAACTGGAGCCAGGAGAAATCTCTATTCGCCAGCCACATTCTATTTACAGCCGTACCTTGGAACTCGAACGGAATCCGTTCTGGAAGTCCGTTCGACTTCCAAAACGTTCGAAAACCAAATCACGGCTTCTGATTGGCTGCAGGAAGCTCCAGCAGCCAATCAGAAGCCATGGAAGCCTCGTCGGACATTCAGGGTCCAAAAGAACGTTCGCAAACCGGAACTATCACTTCCGGGTTTGCGGCATTCGGGAGCCAAAACGTCCGAGTTCCAGGGCGTTCAACAACCAAGGTATGACTGTATTTAGATTATACCATTTTACAGGCATTGGGGGGGGGCAAAGGAGGAAATCTCTTAAGAGGTTTACAGCACCTCTGGAAACATTAGAAAGGCAACACTGCAGAATATCTGACTACAGAGGCCCCTTCTCCCAAATATAAGCACCGAAAGAAGGAAGTCGGAACAGGATATTGCAAAGGCGCATCAAATAATAAATAAATCCAACATTCAAAGAAGCAAAATGAGCAGCAAAACAAAACAGCCTTTTAAATGCCAGGAGCATTACGAAGTAAAAAATCAGGTACAAAAATGCCACATTAGAGCAGGGATGGGGAACCTCAGGATCTGGGGCCAAATGCATCCCTCCAGGGTGCTGGGAACTGTAGCTCAGTGAGGGCGTCTCCTAACAAACCTCCAGCATTCCATAACCAACCCTGGATCGTTCATTGCTGTTTCTAGCACTCAGGTCCACCAGGCTGAAAGGTCTTATTTAAGCAAATTTACTTTTCCTTAACTACAAAAAAGTAACGCAAATTGTGCTATATGGTCTACTGCAGAGCTTTTGAAACTGTGTCGTGACACATTAGTGTTTCGGCTAAAGTGTGTAGTTGTGTGAACGCTCCCTGCGCACTTCCCGGGTCTGGAGGGGGGGTTAGTTTAACCTTGCTAGCAAAACTGAATTACTATGTCGCGAAATGATGTGTGTCTAAAAAGTGCGTCACCAACATGAAAAGTTTGGAAAGCTCCTGTTTATTCAGTTCTGCTCAGATGGAACAACCCCCAGCCCTGTAGCCTGAAGATGACGAGTCTTTTTCTCAATCTGCAGGGAGCGTTTGTGAGAAACACCCTCTGAACCCACACCCTTTAAAAATATTTCTTTGTAGCCAACCTTTTCCTTGATTTCCCTCCAGGTCTTGTGCAACCCAATGCATTACCTGGAAACAGAGATGCCCTCATCAATTCCTGCATTTTGAATCTTTGGCTAATGACGACACATTTTCAGTTTGCCCACAGTTTTCCACCCCTTTCCACAATAAATCTATGATTTCTTAACAGCTGTGCTAATGTCTTATACCACATCCCACGCCGTATGGTTAAAGCACATTTATTCCACTTTGAAGATTCATGGCTTCTTCTTCTTCCCCAGCCCAGAATCCTGGGAACTGCCATCTATTACTATATTTATATTTATATTGTTGTTTTTGTTGTTATAACGTTCTTCATCTGAGGACCACAGGGTGGCTTACGACAGAAAAGCAAAAATATGTAACATAATAACAAATAAAAACAATACCCCCCATTTAAAATCCCGATAAATCTTTGGCGCAGGGGAGCTGTGACTCTTTAAAGTGGAATCAGAGTGCTTTAGAATTATTGAATTGTAGAGTTGTGAGGGACCCCAGGGATCATCCAGTCCACCCCCTGAGGTACAGGAATCTTTCGTCCAACACGGGACTGGAACCCACAGCCCTGAGATTAAGAGTCTCGTGCTCTAACCGACTGAGCTATCCCTCAAGTGTGATGTGGATGTCGGGGCTGGCCCCACACATTTCGGCACCTGAGGCGAGCCACAAAATGGCGCCCCCAAGGGAAGAAGTTGTGTCTTGGGGGGGGGAGTGAAGATCAACACAGGGGACAAGGTGGGGGTGGGATCGGATCAACCTTACCCAGCGGTTTGTAGGGGAAACGTAGAGGACCGCTGGAATTTCAAGGGGTTAGATGACATGTCTCTTTCCCTTTACACCCCCGGTTTAAAGTTTGCCGATTCATGCTGGCATAACTTGTTTTCCACACACCTGTGTCAGGTGTTTCCTGGGTCTCCTGTGTTCTGATTGGCTAGTGGGGAGGATACCCTGTTGCAGTGAATTGGGTTGGAGACTCTCAGCTGCTCCGCATTCCTGTTGAGTCGCACCCGGTGTCCCGGGCTGATCATGAGTGATGCCTGCTAACCAGGTGCCGTCAATCAAAGTTGGCTATAAAAGCTGTAGGTTGAAGGGGCTCACAGAGCTTCTTCACAGCTCGAGGTACCAGATGCTGTGAGACTATCAGCCGGGGTCTCTCGCTGCTCTACCTGGAGCTCCGGGCAGCTGAAGGGGAGATTCTGTGTGACTTCTGTCTGGTATGCTATAATTCATGGGTAGGCAAACTAAGGCCCGGGGGCCGGATGCGGCCCAATCGCCTTCTAAATCTGGCCCACAGACAGTCCGGGAAACAGTGTGTTTTTACATGAGTAGAATGTGTGCTTTTATTTAAAATGCATCTCTGGATTATTTGTGGGGGACAGAAATTCGTTCATTCCCCCCACCCCAATATAGTCCGGCCCACCACAAGGTCTGAGGGTCAGTGGACCAGCCACCTGCTGAAAAAGTTTGCTGACCCCTGCTATAATTTGCGTTTTGTATGCCTGCTGCTATCTGTTAACCTTACACAAATAAAGCCTTACTTCTTTTTCATCCACTGGTGTGCTTATTGGCTCCAGATCCAGAGAATCTTGTCCTTGGCAGAACACGGTTGAAGTGGGAATCTAAGGCCTGCTCTGAATCACGCTGGGTGGGCACAGAGCCTGGGAGACCGAAGAGGGCAGCTCCCTCCATTTCTTCCCTAGGGGTGGGAGGAGACCAGCAGCACCTCCTGTTCACGAAAAGGTGGCTGTAGAAGAGGCATGGAGGTGGCGGATCTAGGCTCCAAGCAGTGCGCTGCAGCCACCGCCACCACCGTGGCAGAAATAGCTGGTGATGCGCTCCTTGGATCTGCTGCCCCGTGGATCCTGCCGCCTGAAGTGGTCACCTCGCCTTGCCTCATGGGTGGGCCGGCCCTGGCGGATGCGACCCTAATATTCTGAGGACTGGCTGTGCCAACTGGGGCTCCACTCCCCACTCCTGATTCGACCTGTGTGTGCGTGCATCCAAATTCTTAAAATTCTAGTAAGATTTTGGCTAGCAACTTCCTCCCTCCCTAGGTTAGCAGGAGGTCTGATGGAACAAGTTGGGATGCAAAATAGACAGGAAAAAGACAACTCATCAATATTTTGCTTCTGTTTTGTGTGTGTGTGTGTGGGGGGGCTTTTCCTTACAGACTGGTGGCGGTTCCTTCTTTTGCCTTGCTGGTTTCTCGCAACATCCCAAAGAAGAAGAAAACCTTTCTGTGTGTGCTCCCTCTCTCACGCACGCACACATGCGCTCCCGGAGGTTTCGCCCTCGCGATCCCTTCAAGTCCCAGCAGCTTTCCAAACCCGCTGCCTTTCATCTCTCTGCCAAGCTCGGGCGCAAAGCCAGCCACCTCTCAGGGGTGAGTCAGCAAAACCCCTTGGCTGCCAGCTGATGCCCCTTGGCTGTTTTCAGTCCTCCTGCTTGCACGGCTGTCCCGTCCTCCCTGCCCCCCCCCCGAGTGTTGTAGGTGGATGAGCTGTTGCTGGAGAGTCACTTCCATGCGCCAAGAGGTTCAGCTCCATGCAGCCAATGCTTAAGAGCTGTATCCAACACTAGGCCTACTCAAGAGCAGGCCCACCGAAATGAAATGAAGAAGAAGAAGAAGAAGAAGAGGAGGAGGAGGAGGAGGAGGAGGAGGAATCACCATCCTCCACCAATCTGGCTGGCTTGCTCCAGCCACTCCAGGCGGCTACCTACACATATAAAAACATAACAGGTCTACATATAAGAAGAAGGAGAAGAAGGCAAAGAAGAAGAAAAAGCAGAATGCTGCGGTCCTCAGGCTGAGAAGGGTGCCCTACCCCTGTTTTGAAGTGCACTGCATGTTTTAAAATGCGATCATTGCTTTTTAAATTATGCCTCCCCTGCCCCCCCGCCGATGATGCTCTGGAGATGGGACAAGGCAAAAATCTAAGCCAGCTGACAAGAGGCCGACATTCACGGCTGACACTCTCAAACGGGCCTTTTACCGTCCTGTTTTTCCAGATGACACTTTGGAGATTAGCTTTTACGAGACGTTGTGCATCACTTCCAAGCTACAGCGGCGGCAGAAAATGCACCTCATTCCCTACGGTGCCCGTGGGACTAACAAAAATGAAAACAAACTGCTCTGAATTATTAACTGAAACATATCAAAACCCAAGATGCAGACAGATAACCGGAGCACAAGAAAATAGGACATGAACGAGAGTCTCAGTGCAGGGTATTTGTGAACTACACAAGCCCAAAGGCTGTTCCCCTCCCTTCCTCAAACCACCTGAATAATAATAATAATAATAATAATAATAATAATAATAATAATAATAATAAATTGTTATTTATACCCCGCCCTTCCTGGTTCAAAAACTGGGCTCAGGGCAGCTAACAACAAATTTAAAACACTTAATTGTAAAAGCAGCATAAAATACAGTATAAAAAACATGAATAACAATAAAATTCAAAAATCAATTTAGGCGAAATAAGCATGTTTTCTGCCTTTTCCCAACCTGCTCGAAGGATTTTGCTCCCACCAAAAGCTATTCCTTTTCACGCTATCTCGGCTTCGCCTTTAGACAAATGCTCGGCAGTATCCTACCGGAGACATTAAATCACTGCAGAGGGCATTCTGGAACTTCCTTAAAAGACAGCAGCTAAGCCACAGATGTCATAATGAAAAGTTGCCATTTTCAGCCACCCGGCAAGCCTTGCATTCCAATATCGGGCTGGTTGGAGCGGGCAAGTCAGGCAGGTGGTTAAAACAGGCTCTCCTCATCAGCTCCGATTCTATAGACAACCGTACTGCAGCTTGGAGCACAATTACTCTTGCCTATATCTCCTTATTTATTCATTTAGCTAGCAAAATTGATATGCCACTTCATTAAAACAACAATAACACACCTCAAAGCGGCTTACATGCAATGATGTGAAACATTCATTAAAACAGCAATAACCACTGACCTTAAAACCAGCAAATAAAATGATCAAAATATAGATAAAATTTGTATTGTTAGCCATATCCCGACAACGCTGTACAACTTTATGCTGTTCCCAGGTTGGACGTCAAAAGACTCACAACTAAATTCTAGCCTCCAGCTGAGGTTATCTTCCCCCTCCATTAGTTTTTGTCACAGGTCTATCTAAAGTCCATCTTTGTCCTGAGGGAATGAGAGATCTAACCTTTTAAAAGGCTGCTGTTTTTGGTAGCTAGACCCTCTTGTTTTATTACATAGTTTTGGTCGATCCTTACCATTTTAATGTATTAAAAAAAAAAAAAAAACCCTTTGTGTTTCACCTGAAAAGTGGTATGTCAGTATCCTGAACAAATAAACCTAACAGTATACCGTATTGGCCCGAATATAAGCCGCACCTTTAAAATTCAAGGGGGGAAAAGACGATACCCGAATATAAGCCGCTCCCTTAAAATTGAGTTACAGGCTGAAAATCACTGTGGTTGGTACAATTGCAACTCCGAGCCAATTTAAGCCTTTGTTCTTGCAAGCCCGTAAAAGTTACCGTACAATCGCTAAAATCGCAAATCACTATTCAATTGCTACAATTCCGCAGGCACTCACACCCGCAAATGGCAAATGAACAGTCTCAAGCTCGCAAATTGGCAACAAAACATTTTTTTGTTCTGTTTTACCGTATGTCTGTTTCAGCAGCGATATCGTAAAAGCCAATTTTTGGACGGTCGCGAATTTAAGCCGTGCTTTAACTTTTCACGGTTGGAATTTGGGGAAAACGCGCGGCTTATATTCAGGCCAATATATCCCACATTATATAACGGATGTTGCTATACTACAACTCCCATCAGCCCCACAAAGCATGCCCAAAGGCCAGGGATTATGGGACTTATAGTTCAGCAGCACCTGAAGAGCCAAAGGTTCCCCATATCTATCAGCTTTGCATGCAGAAGGTCGCAGGTTCAATCCTCAGCATTTCTAGGCTTGGCTGGGACACATTCCCTCTCTGAAGCCCTAGAGAGGGGCTGCCAGTCAGAGTAGGCTATACTGACCTAGATGGACTCGGTATAGGGCAGCGCTTTTAGTTTTTATGTAGTTCCAGCACCAGAAGGCAAGGGGGAAATGTAGACTCTGGAAAACTGAATCCCTGCATCTGAAATCTGATTGTGTCGTTGGGATGATGCGGAAGACTAATACTCTTAAAGATTATTCAGGTGGCGTTTAACACCACTTGAGGCTGTGTATTGGAAGCGGGTGGGAGGGAGGAGCACATGTCAAATATCACAGCGCAAAGGATTCGTGCGTGGCCTTCTAGGCAAGAACTGGAAGGGCACCCTGCCTGCCTGGGGTTTTATATTCTTGAAGGTTTCTCCAGCCCGTTGCAAAAGAATTCAGAGCACGACCTTTGTACGCTGTTAGCGATGGAAATAGAAGCTTGGTGCGTTTTGCGGTGGGGAGGAGCGGAGAGGGGAGATGAAATCCCTGCAGTGAAACAGATAGCTTGAGCCAGCTGGACAGAGAAATCTGCTCAAGGGCTCATTTCTTTCACAGCCGAATCCTACGAAGGTTTAACTCAGCACTCGGTAAACTGGGCTACCGTGAAGGTGGTCAGGATGGGAGCCCGAACGGGGACCCTGCTGCGAAAGAAATCTGACGGCCTATGCTGAAAGAACCACATAAGGGGGTGGGGGGGAAATAACACAGCTCCATTCCACATTTGCCTCTACAAGAAATCGTGCAGCGCAAAAAGGGGCAGGATCCATAGCAGTGCGCCACCTGCACTACATGTGTAAAGGGGATGCGGTGGCGCTGTGGTCTAAACCACTGAGCCTCTTGGGCTTGCCAATCAGAAGGTCGGCAATTCAAATCCCCATTACAGAGTGACGGGGTGAGCACCCGTTGCTCTGTCCCAGCTCCTGCCAACCTAGAAATTTGAAAGCATGCCAGTGCAAGTAGATAAATAGGTACCACTCTGGTGGGAAGGTAAACAGCGTTTCCATGCGCTCTGGTTTCCGTCACGGTGTTCCGTTGCGCCAGAAGCGGCTTAGTCCTGCTGGCCACATGACCTGGAAAGCTGTCTGCGGACAAACGCCGGCTTCCTTAGCCTGAAAGCGAGATGAGCGCCACAACCCCGTAGTCGCCTTTGACTGGACTTAACTGTCCAGGGGTCCTTTACCAGGGGTCCTGCTTAAAGCAGCGTCGTACCACTTCAAACCACCATGATTTCCCACCAGAGAATCCTGGGCACTGTAGTTTTAAGGTGCTAAGAGTTGTCAGGAGAGCTACGGTTCCCAGAGTTCCCTGGGAAGAAGGGCTGATTTGTTAAAACCACCAGGGAAAACGCAGCTCTGGGAGATGAAGAGGACTCTCCTAAGAACTCTAAGCACCCTTAACAGCTCCCAGGATTGTTTGGGGAGGACTGTTCAAAGCGGTGTGACACTGCTTTAAAGGTGTCGCGCAGACGGGGCCTGGGTCTCTCAGGCTACGAGGCCAGGATCAAGGTACTTGTACAGTCGTACCTTGGTTTTCGAACAGCTTAGTTCCCGAACGTTTTGGCTCCCAAACGCAGCAAACCTGGAAGTGAGTGTTCCAATTTGTGAACCTTTTTGGAAGCTGGCTTCCAATTGGCTGCACGAGCTTCCTGCAGCCAATCGGAAGCCGCGCTTTGACTTACAAATGTTTTGGAAGTCGTCCGGAACAGATTCCGTTCGACTTCCAAGGTATGACTGTATTAATTCCACGTGGAGGAGGCACACAAAGAAGGGCCTCCGATGATGAACGCAGAGTCCGGGTCGGTTTATGTCCCGCCAGTAAGAGCATAAGAATGCTGGATCAGGCCAAGGGCCCCTCTAGGCCAGCGTCCTGTTCTCACAGCGGCCGACTAGACACCTGTGGGAAGCCCAAAAGATGGACATGAGCGAACCAGCCCTCTGCTCACCCATGACTCCCAGTAACAGAGACACACTGGCTGCGACAGAACCTGGGCACCATGCGAGCAAGCCTTGCCCCTTGCCAGCTTCCGTTCATTTCAATTGGGGCCTGCGCAGGAGAACTTCCTGGAGGGCATGCCCCGGGGAGGGGGATGAAATTAATTGGGCAGCGTTCAAATGGCAGTGATCAGCACCATTCAAGCCCATTAACAAGATGATACAGCCTTAATGCCCAGTTAAGGCGCCCTGATCCCCTTCCCTCTCCTGCCGCTCTGTAAGCTGACGGGGAGGATTAGCAGAAGCGAGCGAGCAAGCGCTCCTTGCAAAAAATAAACCAAAACTCGATACGCTGCACCTGCTCCTGCCCCCGAGGCGCTCTCGGCAAGCATGCCGGCCTTCCAGGATCTGCCTCCCTAGAGAGGAACAGGCCTGCAATGCAGCCCATTTGGCAGGGTATTGTGTGTCATGACGGTAGCGCATGGAACCACTTAAAACACACACACACACATTCAGGGCTTGCCAGTACAGAAGTGCAATGTAGCGCAGATCTGGGATGGTGGCTTGTCTTGTCAAGGCAAGCCTAAAAAATTGATTCCCGGTATTCCACGGAACAGCTTGCATTGCAATGGTTGTCCAACACGAAAGACCAGCTCTTTTCCACCCATTACACTGCAATTAACAGAAAACCAACAGCATTTGGCCTTACATTTGGGGGGTGTGTGTGTGAGAGAGAGCGCGCACATGAATCTCTCTTGCATAGAGTTTAGCACTTTTCAAAGAACTACTGTATTTTTCGCCCTATAGGGCGCACTGCCCCATAGGACGCACCTAGGTTTTTTTGGGGGGGGAATAAAGAAAAAAAAATTCCCCCCCCCAGGTGCGGGGCTGGCACGGGGGAAGCCCGAGCTTCCCCCGACCCCAGAACAGCCTGCTATCCGCAAGCCTAGGGAGCTCTGCGCGAAGCCCGGGCGGAATGCAGGCAGCGCCGGGCTCCGGAGGGCTGCGCAGAGCCGCACGAAGCCCGGGGCTGCAGGCAGCTCTGCGCAGTGCTTGGGAGCCTGGCACGACTTCGCGCCATGCTCCGGAGGGCTGCGCAGAGCTTCCTGAAGCCTGCATTCGCCCCATAGGACACACATACATTTCCCCTCCATTTTTGGAGGGGGAAAAGTGCAACCTATAGGGCGAAAAATACTGTCCATTGCAAAGCTCTGCTTATCGTCAAGTTTCCCACAGCGTTTTCCCAGCTGACGAAAACTCCCAGGCAGCTAATGGGTGGATGAACCCCATCTGCTCCTCACTTCCCGCTATGGGCACATGCAGAAACTTCCTTGACCATGGGACCCACTATGGGTCTTGTCCACTCAATCTGCTGGAGCCTGGAGCCGCTTGCAGGGGAAGTTCCTAACACACTGAGGGTTCGAGACCCATCGGCTCCCCTCACCTGGTTTAGCCAGCCAGTCGAAGCCATTTCCCTGAGTGTAGCCGCTGTCTCATGCTGGCAGCTTCTAGGAGCCACAGGTGAGAGCTGAGAGCAGGGTGGGGACCAAAGTTGGACAAACCACTCCAGAAGGAGCATGATGTGTCCCCACCAGAGATACTAATGGTAAAGGTAAAGGGACCCCTGACCATTAGATCCAGTTGTGGCCGACTCTGGCTCATCTCGCTTTATTGGCCGAGGGAGCCGGCATACAGCTTCTGGGTCATGTGGCCAGCATGACTAAGCCGCTTCTGGTGAACCAGAGCAGCGCACGGAAACGCCGTTTACCTTCCCGCCAGAGCGGTACTTATTTATCTACTTGCACTTTGACGTCCTTTCGAACTGCTAGGTTGGCAGGAGCAGGGACTGAGCAACGGGAGCTCACCCCGTTGCGGGGATTCAAACCGCCAACCTTCTGATCAGCAAGCCCTAGGCTCTGTGGTTTAACCCACAGCGCCACCCCCGTCCCTGCCAGAAGTACTACCCCTCCCCAACACCCCATACACCCTGCCTTACACAAAAATCGGACTATTTACCCACCGAGTCCAGTAATGTTTACTGAATACTTTGCCAGAATTCCAAGCAGAGAGGAAGACCTTTCCTAACAACCTATCCTTCATTTTCTTTTTCAACTGGAAATACCAATTGAAGGAGACCTTCCAGAGGAAAAGCAGATGCTCTATGCCTCTGCTCCATGCCACCCCTTCCTTCGATTCTTGCTTTTAAGCTCCGCTTCCTCCTCTTTCTGTTCTGATGGGACTTGGCGTCCAAATCATCTGGGAGGGGACCAGGGTGGTGTCGAAGGGGAGATAGGGGCGCTGCCCCACGAGGAGCGAAATTGGCAGGTCTCTAGGCATCTGGCTCTCCTGAACCAGCTCTTTACGAAACCAGCCACCCTCAGATTTTTGGCACGGCCCCCGGGGCACAAACCCCCGCCACCAGCTGAAGCAACAGGCGCCGCCTTTCAAACCAGTAAGATTTCGCTACCTGGGATGACGGCACAGCCTCTCGTGCCCCGACACGAATTATGAAGGAGCACTTCAAAGCGGGTTCCTGCCGCTCGGAGCCTTGCAGGGAAGTGTCGATTATGGAGCTATTTATTTCGCCATGAAAAGGAGATGAAGATCAGCTGGCAACGGAGTCGCTGCAACCCTCCTCTCATAACTCATGGGAATTACCTGGAAGAGCACTTTATGTGGCGAATAATTACCTTGATAAGAATCTTTTAACAGACTCCCCCCACCCCCTTTACTGGAAGTAGACCAGAATGCACTGCTACAAAAAAAAAAAAGATGAATGGACTCTGCAGAGAGAGGTGGGAGACTTGACGCCATTCCATGTTCGTCACTGCACTTGTCTGACTGGTCTGCGGCGATTATCTTGTAACAGGCTTATGACTGAACGTGATAGTCTGCACTTGGGCACAAGGGGCCCATGGAAATGGGGGAAACTGGCTACACCCAGCTACCACCAGACTTTTAGCCTGCTAGTATATTGACCCATTACAGCCGTACTTCGGAAGTCGAACAGAATCTGTTCCGGAAGCTCCTGCAGCCAACCGGAAGCTGCGCTGGACATCCGGGTTCCGAAAGAACGTTCGCAAACCGGAGCACTCACTTCTGGGTTTGAGGCGTTTGGGAGCCAAAACGTACAAGTGCCAAGGTGTTCGGCTTCCAAGGTACGACTGTACAGTGGTACCTTGGTTCCCAAACTTAATCCGTTCTGGAAGTCTGTTCCAGAACCAAAGCGTTCTGAAACCAAGGCGTGCTTTCCCATAGCAAGTAATGCAAAATGGATGAATCCGTTCCAGACTTTTAAAATTAAAAACAACCCCTCAAACAGCAATTTAACATGAATTTTACTATCTAACAAGACCACTGATCCATAAAATGAAACAATGATCAATGGACTGTACTATAAAATAAATAAGAGAGTATTGTAGGTGATAAAAATTAAAAGTAATTTTTTTTCTTGTGTGCACTGATGATAGTCATTGTTTGGATGGGGGGCTTTTATCCATTTCTGCAGTTACTGAATCAGTAGCTGAGCTGGGTTCCACACAGCACACAGTCACAAAAACAAGTCACAAGCCATAATCACAAAACAAAGTCACAAGCCACAGTCACAAGTCAGTCCCATAAAACGAAGAACAAGTCACAGTAAAAAAAACAAAAAAGCCGCACAAACAAAAATGCAAAAAATAGCAAAAACAAGAGCTCCAAATATCACTTCTGTGTTGCGTGGGTGCTCAGGAGTCAACAGCCGACAGACTCAACAGGAAGCCTCTGATTAACAGCGGGGGACTCAATTTACAAACGGAACACACTCAACAGGAAGCGGAACATGTCCCGCTTCCAAGGCAAAGTTCACAAACCGGAACACCTGCTTCTGGGTTTGCAGCGTTCTATTTCCAAGTTGTTCCTAAACTAAGCTGTTCTAAAACCAAGGTACCACTATATAGCATTTACACCTTCCAATATTTCAGGCAGCAGATTTACTAGAATTCCTTCTAAATTTAGATGCTGTCAGTTCAACCACTCAGAGGTTGAAGTGTTCGTTCACGCGATCTTTTCACTGTAGTTTTCATCAGGGGGTTATGAGAATGCATACTATAACCTTCTATGAGATCATTTCTTGGTTGATCTTCAGAGGCTGTTCTGAGTGGCCTCACTGAGGAGACCAAATCATTTTTTTACTGAGCAGGTGGGGGAATACCTGAATCAGCCGTTGTGTCCCTGAGTCCTGCTACGATTGCTAGACCTTAGCTCAGGCTCCCTCAACCTCGGCCCGCCAGATGTTTTGAGACTACACTTACCATCATCCCTGAACACTGGTCCTGCTAGCTAGGGATCATGGGAGTTGTAGTCCCAAAACATCTGGAGGGCCGAGGTTGAGGAAGCCTGCCTTAGCTTGTTGTTTTTAAAGAATAATTAGCTGGACTGGGGTTGCGATTCTGCAGTTTATATTTTGTATTCCGCCCCCCCATGGGTCAATCGGCCATAATACACACCTGGCTGGCTGCTTCTCAGTTAAAAAGCTCGCCCTCATCAAAACTGAAGGGGGTTTAATAGTCAATCCCAGGGAACTCTGGGAATTGTAGTTCTGCGAGAATAAGGGTCTCCTAACAACTCTCTGTGCCCTAAACCAACTACACTTCCCAGGATCCTTTGGGGGAAAGCTTTTAAAGTGGTATGATCCTGCTTTACATGTACCGCGCAGATGGGGCTAGAGAAAAGAACGTGGGCACCCAGCCACCCCAAAGGCCACGGACTCTATGGTACCACTAAGGCAGGAAGCAATGGACTGGACATTTGTGTTGTGCAGGCCCTGTAGAAAGGAGCATGAACAAGGCACTCTTAGCCAGCAAAGCAGTGCCTGGCCCAACATTACCCACAAGCTATGCCCTCTGCACTGTCCAAAAGGAAATGTGGCCCCATCCAGAACAGGGAGACCATCAAGTCCAG